>JASSRZ010000042.1:4251576-4262107 GCA_032164315.1 Malacoctenus gilli | reverse complement strand
AAAAAAACATCAAAATCAGATTCACACCTTTTATGATGAACAAAATAAATGTATAGAGTTTGAGTTTGTTTTTTGATTTCCCATGCAGATGACAGAGGAGTTTCCCCCCCAAAAAATACACAATGATTTATAGAAAAATGTAAAGCCAAGATAGAGCGCAATGTGAAAAGTATTCTCAATCAAAGGTGGTCGAAGCTAAAGCGAAGCTCGTCTGCAGGACTGAGCCTGAGAGCCCCCCTCCAGCATGTGTCAGACCCCCGATAATGTCATTTGGGCTAATGGAGTTTTGTCCCTACAGGTTTATCACAGTCTTGATGACCCCTTCCAGGGGTTGAGCTCGAGAGCAATGAACACAGGCTCTCAAATCCGCCTGTTGCTGTGGAAGAACTGGACTCTTCGCAAGAGACAGAAGGTGGGCATCCTTTCTGGAAGCAAAAACAAAAGTTCAGGAAAACACTCAGCTGCAAGTGGTCCGAACACCACTTCCCCGTTCAATTTGATTGGGCTTTTTTATTGGTTTTTGTTTTCCCAATATCGTGATTCTATTCAGACCCGCTTCCTGGTGGAGATCTTCTGGCCTGTGCTGCTGTTCATCGGTCTGGTGTGGCTGAGGAAGGCAAATCCGCTCTACCAACAACATGAGTGTAAGTAGAAATCCCTGCCGTCATCAGCAATATCCGCTGCCCGAGCTGGGTTTGACGTTTGGGGCTCAGTCGTTTTGATCTGAAGTAACACGTGTTTCCTCAGGTCATTTCCCCAACAAGGCCATGCCCTCCGCAGGGATCCTCCCCTGGATTCAGGGTATTTTCTGTAATGCCAACAACCCCTGCTTCAGATACCCCACCAGAGGAGAGTCCCCGGGTGTCGTGTCCAACTACAACAACTCGGTGTAAGCACAATCTTCCATCATCATGAGCAGATCAGATTATCTCGCTATTGGCTTCAGTCCTCATACACAGAAGTTCCCTTTGAGAGGAACTCACCGGGGCTTTCGGGCGTGTTTCCTCCAGACTGGCACGGTTTTATGTGGACGCCCAGGAGCTTTTGCTCAACGACACAGAGGTCCAGCAGCTTGGCCGACTCTGGCGGGAGATGTCGTCTTTTTCGAACTTCATGGACAATTTGCGCAGCAACCCATATCGGGTTTCAGGTGAGGGGGCAACGTTGGAAACGATAAGTGGCACGTTTCTCCAGAGGAAAGTGTTTGGATGCAGACATTTTCTCAAGTCTCAAGTAATTGATACAGAAAACAACTGCTGAGAACAAGTCCGTTTGGACTGATATCAAAGGAAAGGAAATAATTACTTCTTTTCTTAACCTGACAGGAGGAAATCAGAGTATTATAATTTGATTTTCTGTGCCCCTTCTGCTCCATTGTTTTTCTGACATGAAAACAAATTACTGTTCTTTTAAATGTCAGATGTTGTGGGTGCAAATTATTATTGTTTGTATTAATCTTTTGAGCGTTTGTGTCATATTTGAAGGGGCTTCAGCAAAGTGGAGTATGGCTGCAAATTTCCATTCACTTCCCTCTCTTTTAGTCGTAATGTTAGAACTAATAATATATGTTCGAACACATACAGAGGATTGATGATCACTTAAAGGAAAGAAATAGTACTGTCAATGGTGTTATCGTCAAAATCTGCTTTTCCCAGGTTTTTGTGTGAAAACGTTCTTTCACTCGCTCACTGTTTCCCTCCCTCAAACACCAAACTCCCGCCAGTCTGAGTCGCTGCGCATCATTTCGTCTCAGCGGTTGGTGCAATATTGTTTTGGTGGTTCTGACCTTTCACTGTTGCTGTTTATGATTCTTCGCCAGGCCGAGGGCTGAAGATAGATGATATACTGAAGGATGATGAGGTTCTCACTTCTTTCCTGCTGAGGGACGCCGGCCTCTCCAGCTCCATCGTGTACCAACTCGTCCACGCACAGATACGGCTTGAACAGGTGGAGTCCTGGGGTGGACTCTGGGTTCTAGAAAGTCTATTGCTATGTGAATTTATTTGTAATGATCAAAGCTAACTTCGGCAACCTGACAATTGAAGCCTCGCGCCTGAGTCCGTTATTGCATATCGCCCACACACGTATATCTTTACATTCCGCTCTGTGCTTTCTCCAGTTTGCGTTCGGCATTCCAGACCTGCAGCTGAAGGACATCGCCTGCAGCCAGGCCCTGCTGGAGCGCTTCATCATCTTCCCCAGTCGCATGGGACTCCACGGGGTCCGCAACGCCATGTGCGCCCTCAGCCAGCAACAGCTTCAGAAGGTAGAAGATGTCCTCTATGCGAACCTGGACTTCTTCAAGATCTTCAGACTGGTTCGTAGCTTCATTTTTAAGTGCCTGTTATTGTAAATCCTCGTTTCCAAAACTCATTTCCTGCAGACCCTCATTTTAAAGATGGCAAACCTTTGCTACTCTACTTTTGGCTTAATTTCTCATTATCAAGAGCTCTGGTTTTCTGCAGTCAGTTTTTGATGCGACTTCAAGTATATTGTATTGCAAACTCGAGCACAGATCGGCAATCCCATTTGGCTTTCATTGTTGATGGTGTTTCTTTTGTCGAATAATTGTTTTCTTGCTCCTACTCTTCGCCATTGTTGTGTTTTCTTGGCTCCGTTGAGCTAAGATTTTCTCAAGCTGTCGGCCAGGGTCGTAAAGTCTTTGGGTCTTCTCATTGTTTTGTTGTAACTTTTTTAATTTTTTTTTTCTGAATGGTTCAAGTCTAAATGTATAAGTGCTAAAAAGCCCCTTGAGTTAGATTAAGAAAAGCAGTTCGGTCAACAACAGTGAAGTGTATCTGGAGCGTAGGTCAGCAGGGTGTTCATGTAGCTTCACGCTCCAGTCATTGTTTCTCCTCCCACACGACTGTAAGGTCACACAGTCTCACATATATATTTTAACCGTGTCAGGCGGGCTCACTGCAAACAATTTGCAGAGAGAATGCAGTTGGAGGTTTGCCAGTGAATACAATCTGACCACAGGTTTGACTTCAACAAGGAGCCTATCGTGGTCCAAGCAAGTTGTTCAGACCACCAAACTTAATATATTGGTAAGAGTTCAGTGCTGTTGGGAGTAAATGATCAGTACAGTAAATGTGTTGTTCCTCAGGCAACTTTTATTTTATTTTTTATTTTTTTAAGTTCAAACTCGTGGGTGGGACTTTTAAATGACAAGGATGGCTTTTAAATATTGGTCATTCATCAATTATTGTCACTGAAACCTTGTTTGACTCAACCCTTCTCAAATAAAACAGGTATTGGTTGGTGACTCAGAATGAGTGAATAGACATAAATAAGCTTAAAACAAAAAGTATGCCATTTAGATGTTTAGGTTGATAATGCCAATTTTTCTGTCCTTTTTTATTTTAATCAATAATGAAATTGATGCTTTGGAGTTTCACGCCTTGTTTTATCAGTAAACAATGTGTAGTTTTTGTTGATGTATTTTCCAAATTAGTAAGGGTCATAAAACTGCCCTAAGGTGTACAAAATCAGCATCAGCTTTGCTTCAAAACACCTTCAAAGGAAGGAACGCAGAGGTGGAAGCGTTCTTTCTTTTCATGTCTATGAGTTGCGTGTCATCCTTTTAATTCACTAAAGAATAATCCATTTTACTAATTAATGCAAGAAAAGTTTAGAAATAAACAAAGAAGCAGCTGTGCCACAGTGAATTTTGGAGAGGAACACGGCGACAGAAAGCCCCTTGAAAAAGGAGGAAGCAGCTACAAACTGTGCTATGTTGAGACCGCATCGCTTGGCACCGTCTGGCATCTATACTATATGTGTGTGTTGAGGTCAAGCCCGAGTGAGTCAGGTGACTGGCTCAGGGACTTCACATGGCATTATCCCTCTTGGCCTGTTTCTGTAATGGGCTTAGCTTGGGTCCGCCTTCAGCCTGTGAGGTGTTCTGTAAGACGTGATGATGGACCGACATGTGCCACTTTCAAGGCTACGGTCAACGCAGCTGCCGGCACACCTGCCAACTTGCTTTGCGACGAAGCTTCACCGTGGTGCTAAAGTTGTGGGCCGCATGGCCGAGCTTGGCTTTGACTAGTTCTTAGTTTAAGACTTACAACAATTAGGACAGCCAAAAACTGACTACAGGATGAAGTAACTTGTCAGACCTCATACTGGTTTATATACATTATAGTGGTATCTTGACTGGATAATGATTGATTGACATCGTGTATACAGTTGGTAGCCAAACCTTCATCCTTTAAACAAACGCACTCTTACTGGCATTCAAATGAAGAGACCTTCAAAATAGCATTGTTAGCCCCGCTTTACTGAGAGCCACTGGTGTAAACCACCATCTGTGTCTTATACTGTGAAGATCAGAGTCTCTTTTGTTCAATTTTCTGTCATCCATATTTGGTCGTATCAGTGTCAGACCTTTTTGTTTTTTTTACTGTCATTATTAATCCATATTTTGAAAAGTTTGGCTATTTGTAGAAGTCTTTACTGTCACGAAATACAAATGAAAGCTTCAGCTGTTCAGCAAGTCAAAGATGTGTTTTCCGGCAACGTGACAGACGGCAACCCAGTAGAATCACTAGTGAGTGGCACTCAATGGATTCAAAAGGAGTACAAATCTGAGCGCTTTTTTCATCACCACAGCTGAATAAATTTTAATTGCTAGTATCTGGATTGGTAATTGACTCATGCTGAGCGTCTGCAGCCTTGCTTGGTATTTGTCGTTCAGGAGCATCTTAGTAGTTCTCTGCTTTCAACCATGAGCTCTTTGAGCTCTTCCCGAGCCTCAAGCCCATTACCACGTTGACCTTTGCCTCGCAACAACTTTCCTTACCTCATCGCGCTCTCGACTGCGTTCTGCCATTAGCCTCTCAACACCCTCCCTTCCTATTCAGTTGCTTTCTCTCCAGCCCCCTCCCCCACCCCCCCACCCACCCAAACCGCCTCCCTCCTTCCTTCGTTCATTGAAATACAGGCACGAGGAATGCGAGAGGAAGGATATCTCATGTGCGTGTTTGTCTTGGCGCTCAGGGTTTCCTCACCCTCCGCACTCTGCCCTGACCAGGCATTTTCTAACACCTACTGTTAATGGTTTCTCAAGAAGATAAAGTCACACAAAGCGGTGCGGTGGTGGGGGTGGTGGTGGGAGGTTGGGGTCGGGGGTGGTGTGGGTGACGGGACGTGACGCTTCTCCAGTCTGATGTAAACTCTCTCAGTACGTCATTCCTTTGTAAATATCGCTTGTTGGATTTTATTCGGTTGACTTGCATACTTTGATTCCAGATAGGCTTCAAATCTGCAATCGGCATCACAAAATGTGAAAGGTTTGGATTCCTTCCTCTGTAGCAAACACTTGTCGAAGGCTCTCAGGGTGAGAAGACTGTTGTACAACTGGTTTATGTGTCGACGTGAATTATCAGAGGTCATCACAGGACGTGACCAACAAAAAAGTAGTAAAGGAACAGTACTGTTCCAATCTGTCTTTTCACACACCTTGATTTCATTCTTACTCTGTGTGAATGCTTTCCACTGATTCACCTTTGTTTTCCCAGATGCCTAAGGTCATGGACAGCTCCTCTGAAGGGATTGACCTGCATTTCTGGGGTCGGGTCCTTAAGGCAACGTCGGAGAGGGTCCAAGTTGTAAGTGCTCTCGAGGCCATCGGTCCGTTCCCTCGCGCTCCTTCTCCTCATATCGTCTCCACAGTAGTGGAGGATCAGTATTTTTAGTCCTGCAGGAAACTCGCCTCTTCCGCCGCTCGCTGGTGGAGAATCGCTCTCAGAGGAAGCTGAGTGATGGGCTCAAAAATGTCGGGGTTACATGCGTGTAGTTACCGACATACATGTGCGCCGTTAAAGTGCAAAGAGAGGTCTCTGTATCCCCCATTGTGAGTCAAGAAATGACTATGTGCGTTTTGGTTTACTCGTAATTACATGTAAAAAAGCACAATTTATTCAAACAGTATTGTCAAAGATAAGACTTTTTGACATGAATTAATAGGGTAGAATAAAGCTGAGTATTTAGTGCTATAATAAATAACTGAAGAAAATGGAACGAGAATAATGATTAAGTCTTGTAATTTGAAGACATAAAAAATGTATTTTGGTGGAAAAAATAGCAGAGAATAAAGCTGATAAGTAATATAAAGAAAAAAAGAAAAGGGGATTTGAATAGAGATTAAAAGTGGACAAGACAGAGTGAATTGGAACAAAATCCGATTGAAACAGAACAGGGCTGTAATTAAATGAGGGATGAGGAACAAAAAGGAAAACACACAGATCAGGACAGAATACATCCAAGAGAGGGGAATCTAATTATTATGTATCAGGTGTGAGATATGAGCCTGAATATTAGAAAAGGAAATACACATTGGATAAAAAAGTAGGACAGAAATGAGAGAAAAACATATAGCCGTGTGTGAAAGGTATGAGATCTGTCTCTAAACAGATCAAAGCACCTTTTTCTGATGCTTCGACCTGGCAGACTGCAGGCTTGTCCACAGATACTCCTTGAAGACATTGTTTCTGAAAGTCATGTCACTCACCTTTCTCAAGCGTCAACTATTTAGACACAGTATGACTCAAAGTTTGGTAATTTCTCCAAAAAAAAGTACCGATTGAAGTTTGAGGCGGAGTCAACACTCAGGAGACAGAAAGGCTGCAGCTTTCATCTCTTCATTGAACCGAAGTGAATCATTGAATGTGCGCACAATGCGTTGCTCTGACACGCGTGCCTGATATGTGTGTTTCTGCACGTTCACCGTGCGTCACGTGGGAAGTGCATCACGCCGTCGCTTCACCTCAGCGAGGGGGTGAGCGAGAGAGAGCGGCAAGTGGAAGGGGAGAGAGAGAGAGAGAGAGAGAGAGCAGGGGACATTCCTATTAGGTGACACATCCTGTTGACGGGGTCTTTTGGATCACCGTGGTGACAGAGAGGCGAGCCAAACGCTGTCATTACCCACCTCTCCTTCCTTTCGGATCAGTGTGTGTGTGAGAAAGGCATAAAAAGTGAAAGTAGCCCAACTGAGAGTGACACAAGTTGGAAGGGCGGTGGGTGTGTGGACGTGTACAGTGCATGTTCACACGTTCACTCTGAAGGAACGAAGTAGGAGATGGACGAGTTACTTCTGTAATACTACTGACCTGTGATCCTAAATATGAATACAATCCACACAGCTCTTCTTCACTGAACATGTTCATAGCGAGATACCAATAAAAACTGTGCTCACCGCCGAGCCCCCCTCAGATTTCCTGTGAGTGGAATAAGACATCTTGTCGAGAAAAGAAATTGGGATGAAGCTATTTTTGATGCGTCAATAGGAAGACATTCAGTCTCCCACCATCGTGAAGGAAGAGGTGTGCATCTGACATGTTTGCTTATCTTTCAAACTATTGTTTTCTTGTACTAGTTTATGTAAGAAACATTAGAGGGGGTATGAATGAATGGGAGGAATGTAAACTTTCCTGATTTGTATACAGTTATCTCATCCAGGTCAAATGGTTTAACGCTGATTGTTTTCACTCTCCCGCCACACCCAACATTCACCAAGTTCATTAGGTTGCATGTCGCGCCAGCGGCCCTGTGATAGCCCGACAGTGATGGATGAAGGTGCAACACTGTGACCCAGAGAGAAACGTGTGGGGAGAAATTCCTCCAACCGGGCTTCTTTATGTCTCGCTCAGCTGATGGCGCAGGAGAGCTCGCAGGAGCTCCTGAAGGTGGCGACCTCTCTGTTTCGAGGCGGCGGGCCCGCCTCCTTCACCCAGCTGATGTCCAGTGTGTCGAGCCTCTTCTGCGGGTACCCGGAGGGAGGCGGCTCCAGGGTGCTGTCCTTCAACTGGTACGAAGACAACAACTACAAGGTGTTTCTGGGCGTCAACGGCACCAAGAGCCACAACTATATCTATGATGACACAACCAGTGAGTAAAGACGTCTCACCGCATCTGTGTTTCATGAAGAAATTACTCCACTCGTTACTTAAATGTCAGCACTGTGTGGGTCAGTCAAATGCTGGATTCGTTCAAGTTTAAGTGACGTTTTTAAAATAATGAGAGGGAGAAAGCATGAGACAAAACACTCAGATTAACTACAAACATGGAGACAGAATGTAAAAAGGTGAGTCAGTGTTTGTTTGGGTTGACAGTGAACTGGAGGTGCTGTCGATTCAGGCTATTTTTAGTTACAGTGGGATATAACGGCGTCAGGATGACTGATTTAGATCGGGATTAATGAGGCTCACCCTCTTCTGTAAACAGGAGTTTAGTGAAGCAGTAGCTGAGCTGTTGTTTGGTGGAGCTCCACAGATCTACACTGATCTTCAAGTTTGACTAAAGAACTAAATCTTTTGAATTTTCCTTTATTTTTGCCTGTTTTTGCCAGAATTATTTACTTTATTTTCTGACCACAGTCAGACGAGGTTTGCATTACAAAGTCATTTTAAATGTTTATGTATTAAGTAAACAATCGTATATCTGACTCATTTGCCTGATGAGCATTTTTCCACATAGAAATTTCCCAAAACTCTGGCAGAAATAGTTATTGATGCGCTCTAAAACTGTTATTGACGATTCAGTGAAACATTGCAGATACTAAAAGAAGAAACCTGATATATCGTCTCTTTTCCATCCACAGCTCCCTTCTGCAACTCTCTGATGCAGACCCTGGAGTCCAACCCCATCACAAAAATTGTGTGGAATTCAGTCAAGCCCCTGCTGATGGGAAAGATCCTGTACACCCCCGACTCCCCTGCCGTCCACAAGATATTAAAGAGTGTAAGGGAGACCACCTCCAGACCGACCCCTTCACCTCTCTTCTCTTTCTCCTCTCTGGTTTTTCTCTCCCTCCATTTCTTTCAACGCGCTCAATATCTGTGTAGATGCATTCGAGCCCCCAACCCTCTTTGGAATGAGGTGATTACTGGAGCAAAGGAGAGCAGAGTGATGGGGTGGGGGTGGAGGGGGGTGCAATCATCCCTTAGGAGTGTGATGGGAAGGGTAGAGGAGGGGAGCATCACACAATGAGCTGAATGTATGGGTATGGGTGCAGCAGTGGAGGGAACAGATCTGTCGTAGTTCACGCTGCAAAACACTCACTGATTACATTACTTGAGTTTGCCTGTCACCAGAGTTGTTAAAAGAAGTATTCTGTTTCAAAGAATAAATCAAATGGTACTGATGGATTCGTGCAGCTAAACTATAACTTAAGAGTCGAAATGTGTGTGAGCTTCATTGTGTGTTTGAGCATGTGTGTGTGTGTGTGCGTCCAGGCCAACACGACCTTCGAGCAGCTGGAGAGGCTCCAGAACATGGCCAAGGCCTGGGAGGAGGTGGGACCTCAGCTGTGGGCTTTCTTCAACAACAGCGTCCAGATGAACATGATCAGGGTATGAATGCAAAGTTTTGTGCACAGCTGAAAGCTCATTTGCTGCACAGGGTGATTTCACCAGGAGTTCAACCCTTGATGAATTTTAAAGACTTGATGTGAAAGTCGTGGGGAGGTGGTGGATGAATTCCACTAAATACAGATTATAGGAAAAAAAATCTGTCTTTTATTCAAGAAGTGATGGAAAAAAACGGGGCTAAACTTGGAAAATTGGAGGTGCTGAGATTCACGGGGGAGCCGACGGAGAAAACATGCAGACCACACACATCACACACAATAAAGACGCGAGGAGTGACTGCACACATGAGGTGAGGAGGCTTCACAAGATGCAGGTGGGAAAAATCAGGGTTTACAATCAGCTGAGGCGGTTGGAGCAACAAGCCACAAAGACAGTCAGGGGAAAACAAACTCAAAATAGAAAACAAGTCAAACTGCAACGAGAAGAGAAGCACAAAGAAGATAATGACTGCAACAGACGTCAGGCCAAACAATTCAGATCAATGTTTTACGTCTTTTTGTCTTGAAGTTGTGTTTAAAGAAATAACAGCTTTGCTGTTATGCCTGACGCTGTAAATCTCGTCAGTGTGTGAGGGTGAACGCGCCTTTATTTTACCGTATTTCCCGCACTATAAGGCGCACCTAAAAACCTCCAATTTTCTCAAAAGCTGACAGTGCGCCTTATGGTTCGGTGCGCCTTATATATGGACCAATATTGAGCCGCAACAGGTCTAGCAACTACGGTAAGCAGCCGCCAACTTCAAGCGCGCGGTTCATGCTGGGATATATGACTGCGCGAGGCGGTGGAGACCCAGCAGCGCCAGCGTGAGCGCGGCGGCGGCGACGACAGAGAACGGGTAGCTCCTCTGCAGCGGGGCCGGCGGCAGCAGGCGGCGGTGGCTCCTCGCCGGCTCTTCGCCGCCGCCGCCGCCGCCCGTGGCCAGCCGGGGAGTGAGCAGTTTAAACTCAAGGCGATCATCCACGCAGGAGAACACGGGGATAGAACAGCAGCGAGAGAATTTAACATTAACGAATCAATGGTGCGGAAGTGGAGGAATCAACAAAATGACCTGCGCAAAGTAAAGAAGACTGTTTATTCGTTTTGGGAGTGAACGGAGTTGTCAGAACGCTGGCTTGTAATCTATTAATAAAGTTTGACTGACCTATCTGACTGTTTTG
>JASSRZ010000042.1:4232316-4245101 GCA_032164315.1 Malacoctenus gilli | reverse complement strand
GTGTGTGTGTGTGTGTGTGTGTGTGTGTGTGTGTGTGTGTGTGTGTGTGTGTGTGTGTGTGTGTGTGTGCGCACGTGCATGCACGGTTATTTTTTATTCTTGATTCAAATTATGTGTGTCGTGCGGGTTACAGGTGGTATGCAGAGGAAGTTGTCGGTTGCCATGGCTTTTGTTGGAGGGTCCAAGGTTGTCATCCTGGATGAGCCCACCTCAGGCGTTGACCCGTACTCCAGGAGATCTATTTGGGACCTCCTCTTGAAATACAGAAGTGGTAAAATATTCAGTTATACACGTTTCAGCTCTATGGTACCTTGTTTTAACACCCCAGGGGGCTCTTCTACCACCTTTGTCCATTTTTTGGAGTGTCTAGAGGAGCATTCTTTGTTCTCCAAGCACATATTTCCCCCCCTGGTCCATTTTTTAATGTTAAACAAGAGATACTCGAGTCTAAAACGGTTTTCTCTCCAGCTTCAGAGTTCTCCTGAGGCACTTGAATTAAGTAGCGAACTGATCAAAAGAAAAAATTCCCTGCAAAACACACGTTTAGTCATAAATTCAACAAGCTTTAACATCTCTCAAAGGCCGCGGTTAATTGTAGAACATCGTTCTCGTAGACTATGGAATGAATTTTTTCGTCAGCTGCAGCCGGGAGTGACTGACTGAGGGTTTTACTTCCGCACAGGCCGCACCGTGATCCTGTCCACTCATCACATGGACGAGGCCGACCTGCTCAGCGACCGCATCGCCATCATCTCTAAAGGACAGCTACACTGCTGCGGCTCCCCTCTCTTCCTCAAAAACTGTTTCGGAGTCGGCTTCTATTTAACTCTTGTGCGGCGCATGAGGGACCTCAAGAAGCGGGAGGTGAGGGCCAGCGTCGGTACAAAGAGCATCAAGCTGCCACGTTCCTCGTACCTTTCTGCTTCGGTGGCACCGAGATACACAGAGAAGAGTCAGGAAATATTGATACTTTTGCATTGTTAAAGGTGTTCACGACTCCTCTCTGTTTGTGTCAGAACGACTGCGACTGTGCCTCGGACTGCTCCTGTGCCTGCTCCATCTGTACCCGATACAAAGACCAGTCTCAGAATCAGTTCCAGCAGCTCGACAGAATTCTGGATGGTGAGTGCAACCTGCCTCGTCTCTTTTGTTCGCCACTTCTTCAAACACACTTTTTTTTACGTAGATGTTGTCCCGTTGTTTGTGAAGGGTTTGAACAACATAAACATTTTTGGCTGACGCTGGCTTTTCTTTCTGTTTCAAGTCACTGTTTTGGGGTTGAGATTGGGTCACAATAAAAAATTAACTTGTAGCAGGTTGCCTGAGAAAATGAGGAATTAAGTTTGGATTTTGAATCAATTAGTTTCATCAATTTTATAAAGTTGATTAAACAAATATACACTACTCCTAAAGTTTTTACTGCAAAATCAATGAACTCATGTCACAGGGTGTACAGCACTGCGCATCTGTGTGTGTGTGTGTGTGTGTGCGTGCGTGCGTGCGTGCGTGCGTGCGTGCGTGCGTGCGTGTGCACGCACACTCGATGTAATTCACATCACTGACCCACTTTCCCAAGCTATAAGACCGACTTAAACAGAAGTCATTATTTTTTCCCCACATCCATAATTTAGTGCTGATATTGACCCATGAGCCTTTTCCTCCTCTTTTGCCCGAGGACACATCATTTTAGATTCGATGCTACAAAGTTGTTGAAGTACAATTCAGTGCATGAATAATGCTCGGGGGTTATATCCTGTCCCATGCTTTCTCTTCCTTTGTCCGTCTTTTCTTCTTCACTGTTTTTTGGGACTACCTTGCTCTGCAGGAGCTCCTCCACGTGTGATATTCTTTCCTCTTTTTTTCAGGCGATATCGACAGCATCACCAGTCTCATCCACCACCACGTCCCTGAGGCGAAGCTGATCGAAACGATCGGGCAGGAATTAACCTATCTGCTTCCCAATAAGGGGTTCAAGCATCGAGCCTATGCCAGTTTGTTCAGGGAGCTGGAGGACACACTCACCGACATGGGACTGAGCAGCTTCGGCATCTCTGACACGTCACTGGAGGAGGTCGGGTCATCTTCAGTCTTTGCTCAATGACTCATCTATTTTGTGATGTTCTTTCTGTCTGTTCTCACTGCAAGTAAAGTCTTTGATTACAGTAATTCTTTGCCTCTATGTAAAGTGGTGGGATTAATTAAAAAAACACCACTTTCTTGAAAACTCTTGCCTAGTTACACTTTTTTAAGGCCAATTACAACTGTGTTATAGCTATATTGATTTGCCAATGCTGTTGCTAATTCACTCAATAAGTTCAGTTGAATTCACATTGGAGATACTGGACATTGCAGTGACATCTTGACAGTCATCTGCAGAAAAGTTCGATATGTCATTAAAACTTCAGGTAAAAAAGTTTTACGATTAGAAGTTTTTAGCTTATTCTTCAATGCAGCTTTTTGCGCTGGTCTACATCTCAGCATCGCATCTCTTTTTCTCCTCATTTCTTAACGTGTGCTCTGAACTACTTTTGATTTTGTACTGACAAACAAACCCAAAACAAGGTGACATGTTAAAATTGAAGCTGGAAAGCTGCTCTTGCATTTGATTTGTGACAGTTTTTCCAAAAAATGTTGGGTTTTTTTTGGTGCTAGATATTCATAAAGGTCACTGCAGATGGAGAAGCAGCGAATAATGCCACCACTCCAGGTAAATACCACCACTCATATTCACTCTGGCCTTTTCCTGGAATTGAATTTCTGAACCGTTGCCCCCGTCCCTCTAACGTGTTGTTCATCCATTTCCCTCACACCTGTGGGTCCCCCCCACCTCATGCTGTTGCTGTTGTGTATTCCCTAAGTGGATTGTGACCAGAAGCTACAGAGCCTGTCTGCGGTTTAAATGCAATGTGGTGTGTTATTTTGTCTCTGCTAGTTTGTGTGTGTCTCTGTGTTTTTCACGTTTGTGTTACACTCCGACCTCTAGAAGAGTGGATGTTAAAGGGAAGGAAAAATGGCAAAGTTGGAACAGAGGGTGATGAAGGTCAGCGAGTCGGGTCGCAAAATAAAAGCTTCTTTTTTTCACCGCCTTTAAATTAACTAGACCTGGGTCAGTCAGAAAATTACCAGCAATCCTCCACAGGACAAATGTTTTGGTGTAACTGCATTTATTTTCTCAAGCCAACTGCTGTATTCTGAGCAGTTTAACAGCTATGTGAGAATTTACTTTGAAAAAAAAAAACAGCCCTCCATTTCTGGGTGGCCCAGGTCTGGTAGGATCACTACATACAGCACACAAGAAAGCAACCTTTTCTGCTGACCACCTACGACAGCCAGGCTCCCTCCCCATGCATTTACTTGCTTCTATGCATCTATAGTGGTCTGAATAAAAGTAGAATATCAGCAAAACCTATAAAAAAAATGCCTGTGTAGAAAGTGTTTTGCTTCTAAATGACATCCTTCTTTTATTTTCACACCATTAAGTTTGCTGTTTTCGTCCTCCATAGACCAGAATGGAGTGAATCATGCCTCAGACAGCAGTGCTGGAAAGGGATCCAGGCAGGTTAAAGGTGCCACTCTCACCGTGAAGCAGTTCCACGCTCTGCTCGTGAAGAGGTTTCACCACGCAACACGGAGCCAGAAAGACTTCCTGGCACAGGTAGCGGAGCTACAACAGAGCCCCAGATATAAATCAGGGATCGAGGCTGATTATAGATCTCTACTTGGTGCTAATTATCATGTTTCTGTATGTTCAAGCTCTCTAAAATTTTGTTCTTTCAGATCGTTCTTCCTGCGAGTTTTGTCCTGATCGCACTAATCTTCACAATGATCGTCCCTCCTTTTGGCGAGTATCCCAGCTTGACTCTGAGCCCCTGGATGTACGGACAGCAGTTCACCTTCATCAGGTTCGACTGCGTTACACAAACAGTGATAACATGATTGGCCAATGACAGCCGTGGGCTCCTAATATTTATCTTTCTGCAGGCTTTCCTTAATTCTTTAGCTACACATTGGAGCCTGATCATGATTTAATCGCCATTTTCCAGTCATCTACTTCAACCTTGTTCTTTTCTTTGTTTTTTGATCCGCCTGGCGTAGCAATGAGAGACCGTTTGACCCCAGAATGAAACGCTTCACAGAGCGCTTGCTAAACCCACCAGGACTGGGCACACGATGCATGGAGGGGGAACCCCTGGGGTGAGTATTAGGGCCAGAAAAACAACCTTCTTTTAACTCTTATCTTGGAGACTCTTTGGACTCTTGTATCAAGAATCCTCAGCCTAAAAACAAGCTGGTAATAACTTACATGAGCCACATGTTTGTCTGGCGCCCAAGTATTATCGAGACTAATCGATGCCCCTCCTCCAGGTTGCCTTGCAATAACGGCACCTCCGAGTGGGACGTTCCAGATGTGTCGCCTGTGTTCAGCAACATCCTGCAGAGCCCCGAGTGGACCGCCAGGAACCCGTCGCCCAACTGCCAGTGCAGCACCAGTAAAAAGCTGACCATGATGCCCATCTGTCCCATCGGTGCGGGGGGCCTGCCGCCGCGCCAGCGAGCGGAGGCCACGGGGGACACCATGCTGGATCTGACCGACAGGAACATCTCGGACTATCTGGTCAAAACGTATCCCAGCCTCATCAGAACCAGGTGGGCCCGAGATGCTCTTCTTTCAAACTCTACTTTTGCCGTTTAATTTTCAACACTGACCTTCATCTCTACTTTTTATTTCCCAGTTTAAAGAGCAAATATTGGGTGAATGAACAAAGGTAATAATTTGCACTCTATTTTCCACAAGCTTCTTCCCTTGTAATTTTTCTCATTTGTGTAAAGCTTTTTTTATTGCAACACGAGCCCTTAACTCATTGTGGGACACTGGTGGTAAAGCATGCCTGTCTTCTTCAGATATGGAGGTCTGTCTGTGGGGGGGCAGCTCCCTATACTGGACGTGGACCCCAAAGACATCCAGAATGTTTTCCATCAGCTGGGACGAATGCTCAACATCACAGGGGTGACTATAATCTTGTTGTCCATCTTTAACAAGACTGTGAAAGTAAAATTGATCAAACCCATCATGAAGCTAGTTCCTAATGATGCTGTTTGCAGGGTCACTACAGTGGACGAGCCCTGAGGGGGATCAGCACGTTTTTACGATACATGGAGAGTGAATATAATGTCAAGGTAGGAGACCCTGCCCCCTTTCTATGCAGTACAGATTCAAGAATTTTACTATTTCCTTTATAATTTCCTGTGTTCTCCTGTGCCAGGTGTGGTATAATAACAAAGGGTGGCATGCAATGGTGGCGTTCATGAATGTGGCCAATAACGCCATTCTGCGGGCATTTCTGCCCCCATCCGCCAAACCCGTGGAGTACGGGATAACTGCAGTCAATCACCCACTTAACCTGACCAAAGAGCAGCTCTCTGAAGTCACTGTGTGAGTAATATATGTCATAACTATAGCTAATTAAATGATATTAATAGTTAAAGTATTATTAATAATTGTACTTAAAAAGAAATTCCACTGATCCTCATTTGTCATTTCTGACTTCCTCCCGTGGTGACGTCTTCTTTGTTCTCTGCTCCACATCAGGTTGACCACGTCTGTGGACGCAGTGGTGGCCATCTGTGTGATTTTCGCCATGTCCTTCATCCCCGCCAGTTTCGTGCTCTACCTCATCCAGGAGCGCGTGACCACTGCCAAGCACCTGCAGTTTGTTAGTGGCGTCAGCCCTCTGGTTTACTGGGTGGCCAACTTCTTCTGGGACATGGTCGGTGAATCCAACGCCTCCATTGGCGAAACTCACTTGCATAATTATTCATGACACTACCGTGATTATTCCCTTTGGACCTTTGTTTCGCAGATGAACTACACTGTCAGCACCGCAATGGTTGTCGGCATTTTCATCGCATTTGACAAAAAGTGTTACACATCGACATCCAACCTGCCTGCTCTCATCGCACTGCTTCTACTTTATGGGTAAGCTGCTTCTTAATGTACTGCAGGCTTGTTTTGCAAGTGAATGATACAAAGTGGCGACAGTGAGAGCACCCTGAGGGTCTTATTAGGATGAGTCATCTCCAAAAAAAAATACAAACGGGAAGCTGAATGAGGCGAGGAGTGAATAACAGCAAGACGAGAGGTGAAATAAAAGGAAGCTGGGACAAACACGCTCCTTGTTCTCTGCTCTCTGCTGCTAGGTGGTCAGTGACGCCCATGATGTATCCCATGTCCTACGTCTTCAACATCCCCAGCACGGCGTACGTATCGCTGTCCTGCATCAACCTGTTTATAGGCATCAACAGCAGCGCCATCACTTTCATCCTGGAGCTTTTTGAAAACAATCGGGTAAGAGCCCGTTGATGAATTCATGCAGATGAAGGCACACAGCATCGTTTTTGTCATACTGAGGATTTTGTTACGCAAAAATCTCCAATTAACCTCTAAGCAAGAAAAAAAACTCAACGCTTCTTTGCATAAATACTCAAAATTAGGAGTGGTTTCTTGTTATTTGACCACTTGGGAGCTTCATGACAAACCACAACAAGACTGAATTTTGACCACTCCACAAGGCTGAAAACACCAATTTGGCATTTCTTTATTTCATGTTCACAACACAATGTTACTTCAACTGGTTGCAAATCCACATTTTGCTGCCGCGAAACCCTAATATTGATTTAAAGGTCAAGCCAGAAACAGTTGTATGAGTTATTACAAATGGCTCCCAGATGGTTGTGTGAATGCAGACTGAAAAAGAAACTGAGATCCCAGCACTGTGGAGCAGCTTTTACACATCGCAAATCAGGAGAATGTGACAATGAGCATAAAACTGAACACTGACACATCTGGATTGAGTTCATGAGTCATGGTATCCACACCTCCGCAGTGACATCTGTGAAGCAAACAGATACAATCCAAGTTTTAAGTTGAACTTTACATTTTTCTATAGGGGAGAGTGTCAAGAAGACGGAACAAAACAGAAATAACAGGCACAGATGCTGCTCTCACTGTGATAAGTGAAATTCGGCTCTGTCCAAAACAACTGGAGATGATCCTTTTTCCTCCAGATGGTTTTCTTTACTGCACATCTGTCCACACATGAGTCAAATCAGAAGAGTTACAGTGGGGTTTAAAAGTGACTTTTGGGGTGTTGACTTCAGTGAGTCAGAGTCATAGAGCCACCCAGACTGTGAAGCCAAACACTTCTTAGACCCCCCCTTCCCCTTCCCATCAACACACAGAGCCAGAAGTTTGCAGAATTAAAGCACAGAGCAGTTTTTCCATGTCTTCTCCTTGACATCTCGAAATATGTGTCCGGGAAAATCACGAGATTTTGTGTACGTGTGTGGTTTATTTGTGCTGCCAGTCTTTGCTGATGTTCAATGAGTGGCTGAAGAAAGGCCTGCTGGTGTTCCCTCACTTCTGCCTGGGCCGAGGGCTCATCGACATGGCCATGAACCAGGCCGTCACCGATGTTTATGCCAGATTTGGTGAGAACAAAATAAACACAAGTGCAATTTTCGTTGTTTACTCACGGAAATTGCATTTTTTTCCCCGTGTTATCAAACCCGACCAATCTTACTCACCTGGAAATCCACCCCTGTGTCCGCGTTTTGAGAGTGAAATGACTCTGCAGCAACAATGACTTCTAACATATTAACTGGCCAGCTGTGAGAGATACAGAAGAAAGTTTGTTGTCAGCGCAAAACTCATCTCCGTTTTCAGGCGAAGAGCACACAACAGACCCCTTCCAGTGGGATTTTGTGGGAAAGAATATTGCTTTTATGGCGGCGGAAGGCTTCGTCTACTTTATTCTTAATCTCCTGATCCAGTACCGGTTCTTCTTGGATCATTGGTGAGAGCCGAAAGGCAAACAAACCACGAAGTTGTTTTACACTGGGTCAAACTTTATCTATTCACAGACAAGATGAGCTCTGTCATCCCTGAAGCGTCTCCACAGATAATCCTCTCGTGTTCTCCAGGTTATCAGATTATAAGCGGACGTCTGTGAGAGATGAAGATGAGGATGTGGCGGCAGAGAGGCAAAGGATTTATGAAGGAGGAAGTAAGACGGACATCCTGCAGATCAGGGACCTCTCCAAGGTAGAAACCACCGACCGAACCGACTGTGACCTCATCCTGGTATCCTAATTTTAATTTAGATTGCAATATTGCGTGTAACATGGGGCTACTTGCGTTCTTCCGGGCTGCTGTGAAATGTAATTTGATTCATTTATGGTTTCAATTTTAAGCTTTCACTCATCCCCTGGTTCCTATTTATGCAAGAATTCAAATTAGTGAAATCTGAAAATAAAGAAGGCACATTTACTTTATCGTCATGGGCACATCCACCACACTTTGGCAAGAAAAGGTCTGAGTAGCAGTCAGCACACAAACTTTCCTCATTTCAATTGCAATAATTTTAGCAAATGCAGGTGTTTTCCCCGACACAAACCTGAAGAGAAATCAAAGAAATACTTACGGAAAACACCAGAAAGCCATTATAATGACAGGACAATTTATAGAAAACAATATCCCATGCAATATGAATAAGAAGCATTGTGAATAATGCATTAAATGGTAAAAATGTGACACCACTGCACTCAGTGTAACACATCAGAATTGATACGTAGCCAATATTTGGACTTGTGCTTGTTGCTAAAGCAAGCGTAAACCTCATGAGTCAATCAGTCATTGGACTGAACCACACAGTGTTCAAAACACAGCTAATATGTGTAGCTACAGATATGTTGCTTGTCCAGGGAATGTTTATTCATAAAATGTAAGATATGACCAGATTAAAGTGTAAATGAACAACTTTTGTTTTTCTGAATTGCTAAATATGAACAATAACAATATTGGGTCGTCTGTAATGAAGGACGAAAGCCACTTAGTACAGTTAATGATTGCTGGGAGATCAGAGCTATTGTCTAATTTTATACACAAAGTTATGTAGTCAACACTTTGAGTAGGGAAGGTAACTGGCTGAAAATTAGAATGAATACAACAAATATAAGGGAACAACATGGTGGGTTTTTTTGTTTTTTTCCCTGATAAAACAAAGAAATTTTCTGTCCATCAAAGAACTTTCTATACTGTACATAACACAGAGTCAACAGTTACACACTGACAGAATACACATGGGGAGAATCTGGCTGGGAGAATCGTGTCTGCCTCGTGAGTTGTTATTGTTTCCCTGCCTTCTCTGCACAGACGTATGTGGGCAGAAAGAGGGCAGCTGTGGACCGGATTTGTGTGGGAGTCCCTGCAGGAGAGGTGAAGTCACTGAGTTCATTTCTATGGAGAGCCTCTCCTCTCTTCTCTGTTTGCCCAAAGTTTTCCAGTGTCTGTTAAAGAAAGACCTACAGAACATGTTCACCTTTTCTCTCTGAGTGTTAATGTTGTTGTTCCGCTGTTTTTTTAATAATGCAAACATTTACACATTTCTAGTCTGTCTCATCCAACAGGATAGTGAATTTAAGTTGTATATCAATGCTATTTGTGTCTCTTTGTATTGGTGTGCTCATTGCAGGGCTCAGTTTGAAGTAGTTTATCCTCTGCCCTTGTTTTGAGTGCTTTGTTGTCTTTTTTTAGTGCTTTGGTCTCCTGGGAGTTAATGGAGCAGGAAAGACAACGACCTTCAAAATGCTGACTGGTGACACTGATGTCAGCTCAGGGGAAGCGACGGTGGCTGGATACAGGTACATGAAGTTCACTCAAAATCAAACTCCCGGCAAAAGAGAACGTGATCCATTGAGGGAGCAAACGAACCAGTTTGTATCAAATTAAACAAGATGATGGGAATCTTGGCTTTTGCTGTTCCAAACAAGCAACAACTCTCAACAGCTTTTGAACGGGCAAAGGACTGTGACAATTTCTGGTGACTAATTACAGCTGTATGGTTTAAATTATCATATGTTTTTTTGGCAAAGGACGTTTTGTTCAGTGTGCTCTCACCAGATTTCTGTCATGTTTGATAACTGTGTTCTGTTGAAAAGACTCAATTTTCATGAATTTACAAAAACCCCCAAATTTTCATGACTTTGTCGGTTCAATGTGTTTTTATGTTTTGATTGATTCAGTAACCAAACCCTGCTTTCGTTCATTAAATGCAGATCTGTATAAGAATTTAATTGATTGAGATCATTTTTTAGCCAGGAAACAAATTAGCCCGATTCTTTTTTTTTTTTTTTTTTTTTTTTTATCACGTAGACGAGTCTTTGTCCTGCGCCGACTTGTTTCATCTAGAACAGAACACCTTTTTTTCCAAGACGGAGAATAACAATTGCAGCACTGTGACCCAGCTGGTCTCGTTTCCAGGCGAGCCCACCTCCTCGCAGTCTGGAGGCGCCGCACCGGCGTGTCAATCACGCCCACCCAGCTGCGAGGGGCCCGCACAGCTGGGAGCGGAGGGACGCGTGTCGTTTCTGAAGTGCGGGGTTGGATTTCTTCAGGTGTAAACTGTTTCCTTCCACACTCACACATAGGTTAGAGCTTTGGTTCAGAGGGGAAAGAAAAGAAACACAAACGCACCTTTTACACACAAACGTCATAAAATAGCCTGTATTGTTTATTAGTCATTAACCGTTCGTAAAAACACTCTCAGGTCAGCACTGGACTGAATGAGCACACCAAATATTACTTGGAAAATGTATGACTTAAGTTTATATGTTATACATTCATCTTCCCCTATTTTCTTTGTTATATCTTGCTGCATCGACACCACCCTTTAACTGTGCTTTGTCCTCACTGCAGTTTCACGGGTGGACGTTTTATTCCTGGGCTGTGACGTTCGTCGGGATCTCCAGTCCCATTAAGCAGCACTTACTGGGATTATCTGCTTCTGGAGGCTCATCATCTTTCATAATGGACTCGTGCTGGTTATCAAGCTCCTCTCCAGACACCGGGTTGTGTTTGCTATTGCCAAACACGTCTTCGGGGTGGAGCTGAGCCGCTGATCTCTGGGTACACTCTTGGTTTATTTTTTCGAAATGGGGCGTTTAGCACGCCAGCCACGGCTGGAAGATGTACACACACTCTCCTCTCCTCTCACAGGGACCAAATTGCTGTTTCTGTATAATCTGATGTGAAAGAAAAGAAAAGAAAAGAAAAGAAAAGACAAGAAAAGAAAAGAAAAGAAAAGAAAAGAAAAGAAAAGAAAAGAAAAGAAAAGAAAAGAAAAGAAAAGAGTGACGGGGAAAATTAAAAACAAACAAACATATAAGTGATGTATGACCATGCGGTATTTCAACAAGAATCAAGTGTGTCACACGACGCCCCTGTGGCAGCAGTGGAAACAGCAGGAAAGACCCTTCCTTTCCTCCCCATTTGCTGTTTTTTTTCCTTCTCCCGACTCTGACCTCTGGTGTCCGTCCCCTACTTCCGTGTTCCGCTCACCTGTTACACCTGTGTTACTCGGCTGTGGGGAAGGTGCGTCTCTCTGCGCCTCCGCCGGTGCACCTGCCGCGCTCCCGTGCCATGGCCGACGACTTTAGACAGGTCGAGCTGACGTCCCCGGACGAGACCTCGCGGTCGGTCGGGAGCCCGGGGATGGAGCCCGAGCAGCCGATTTTCTCCGTGCTGAGCGGCGGTCCCAAACCTCAGCAGCAGGTGGGAAACTCGGCTCCTCCGACCACCTGCGAGGCGGCGCACGGGACTGCGGCGGCCGAGCTGTGCGCGGAGCACGAGTCCGAGCTGGGCTGGTTCTGTGGCACCGAGCAGAAGCTCATATGCGCCCACTGCGCCGCGGTGGGCTCCTGCCAGGGACACACCGTGACCCCACTGGCCAGCAGGGTGACCGCAGTCCGGGTGAGTGTGAGATGGCGTGCGCGAGTGTGCGTGTGTGTGGGTGTGTGTGTGTCCGTGCGTAACAGCTGTCCATAGACTGTACCGTCATAACTATCGCCAAATGTTTGTATTTGTGGTACTCTCATGCAACGAGAGGCTATTTCTGATTTTGCAATCCTAAATTACTTCTTCATTTACAACGTACTACACTGAGTACATTCTTTTAAAGTAAAGCTCACCTTTACGTGAAGAAAATAGGTTAACGAACAACACTTTCACTGGGAGCTGATTACAATTCAGGAAATGTAACAGTAGTCTTGCAGTTGGCTGTGGACTTTTTTTTTTTTTGATTGGCTGAAGCATTATAGCGCAGCCAAATACTTCCAAAGACACACACTCCAAAGTACAAAAGGAAAACCCTTCCAAATAAAAGCACTGGACAGTTTCCCAGCTCTGTACAAAGAGTCTTATTTTGGTTTCTTTTGCCATGTTTTTTTTTGTAACTATGATAACCTTAGAGCCCTTAGAGACCTTAAACCATAGCTTTGCATCTTCGCTCGATTGGTGACACACTCTAGTGTAAGTTCAACTTTTGAAGTGACCATGTGAACACATGACCCAGTTTGTACCAGCAGGGTTTAAAAATAGCTTCACCATGGTACTTTCACTTTGTCCACACTCTTCGTTTTTATGCCGCTTCTCCAACAAAGTCTGCCGACTCAATTATCTGAAACAAACACATTTTGCAACTGAAATGTTGGCCGTGCATGACTGGCGTCAGCAGTGGGAAGGTGAGGATGAGGATCACTTTTGTTCCTGAGCGAATCCTCCTCCCTCTGGTATTTGGGAAGACAGGATTTTCCTGTTGCGTTTCCAGCTGATGCTGCTGGGGCGCTTTGTCAAAGAAAAGCTTTTAAGTGGGAGTGTGTGTGTGTGTGTGTGTGTGTGTGTGTGTGTGTGTGTGTGTCTGTGTGTGTGTGTGTGTGTGTGTGTGTGTGTG
>JASSRZ010000042.1:4184685-4224585 GCA_032164315.1 Malacoctenus gilli | reverse complement strand
CCACCCCCCCCCCCCCCCCCCCCCCCCAGAACGGAATGGATTTGCTTCTCTCGACTCGGGATTACCATAAATCTCAAGCCAAGGTGCTGTGGTGATATAGTGAGCCATTAGAGATATGACAAACGCATTCATTAGCCTCTTCAGAGCACCAGAGCGCCATGCTGTTACTCCCTGAGGGGAAGTGCAAATAACTTTGTTGTTGCCTCTTGAGGAAGTGGCACCAGCCCGCCCAAACCCCCCTCTCCCCCCCCAGGGGTAATAGAGGGAAAGATGATTGTGGAAAAAAAAAAAAGATCCACATTGCTCACCTGTAATGCTTCTCCTGGCACATTGATTGCTGTTCGAAGAAAAGTCTGAGAGGGAAGAGTTGTTCTGCCTTTACCTGCAGGTCATGGAAACTTTCTCAAGGAAATTTCATAACAGCGCTGTGTGCTGTATGCCAATCTTCGCTATCATCTGGTGAATGTGGTGTTTGCACTAAAAAATGAAGAGACATAGAATTCAACTTTGCCGCATGTCTGGAAAGTTTCCTTGGTTGCGTAACGCCTCTGCAGTGACTCACCTGGATATTGGTGACATATCTTTCTCAACTAAACCTTTGTTTTAGGTTCGTGTTTATGAGGACAAAATGTAGGTGAGGATGATTCATTCTGCCTTTGTGATGCATTTGCCACATACAGCGGTGACTCCAATAACATCTTTTGTCTTGTTTCGCTTCAGTGTCCAACTCAACACAAACTGTGTCACCTGTTTCCAAAAGCGACACACAGACTGTTAAACAGCACATCTGTGAAAGGCTGTGAAGACTCAGAAAGGAAATGCAAACTTGACACAAAACAAACCTTTGTCAAAGGTAAAAGCACCACACATTGCTACAATTGAAGCTAATGTGGTGTTGAATTAGCTCTTTGGGATTCTGTGGTTATTGGCAGCATGGTGTCAGTCTTGCCTGAGCAAAACAGATCATTATCTCACCTAAAGTTACATTTGAGGCTCTTCATTTACATGACATTTCCAGCCTTGGATACTATTTTTGGACATTCCCTCAAGCCTAATAGACAAACTGATTAGCTACTGACCTTCCTGATTAACTTAGGGGAGAGTTTATTTTTCCCTCTTAGACATAATTGATAGAGCATCGAACAAGACTGGCATGTGAATGGGAATGGACCTGGGAGTGATCACCATTTAAAAATCAAGGCTTTCGGATATGATGCCGTCCAAATTCTTCTGAGCTTATCCAGTGTTATTTGTTTATAAATATATGTTTTCTTGCAATGAATAAAGTTCTCTTGATCGTGGATATCAAATAGCAATCACGGGAGGTGCTGAAATAAATTAGATGAGCCACAGAAGTGATAGGGGAAAATGAACTAGAAGTAGTTTCCTTTCAAAGGTCAGTCATGCCTCATTTACAGAACATAATTAAATCATTTGCCTGGGGAATACATGCAAATCCCAGATGAATGTCTAATTGATTTAATTTCAGGCCATTAAAATAAGACAGTCAGGTCAAATCATGTGCTGCCTAAAAAAAATATATACTCATTCTAACCGAGTGTACACACATCTGTTGGATGAAGCCATCACTGTTAAGCTACATTTCGCTATACAGTCGGTGAGTGACACATCCACGGTCTGCTTCAATCTGTCCTGATGCGTCTGCGGGCTGACAGCAAAGCCGTCCCACATAACCTGCTGCTGTAGCGGAGTATAATGAAGGGGATGCCATCAGCCCCCTAATGTCAAAGACAATGAGGTTGACTGTCTCCACTCAAACTTATTGCAACTCACTGCAGGTCACCGTCAACGGCTCATCTCCTGCATTCGTGATTGGCTCCTTCAATAAAGTTAATGATGGAGTATAAGTGGAGAAGACTCAGCGTTAGGAAACAAAGAACTGGCACGACTGACTTCGGAAAGATAAAACAAACTAATTGCTTTGTTTCAAGGTCGGACAAGAAAACGGGAACAATCAGAGGAAGTTTTCCGTCAAAATCAACGCAGCAGTGATGTCATGGCTGAAACCAAAGCCTGGTGTGCAATTCTTGAGTTTCTACAGTTGGTGAAATTCAAACTGTGTTTGAGGGATTTTACAAGATCTTTGTTATCTCATAACTATGTTTGTGATGAAAGGCAAAACTTTTTTGATACTGTTATATAGGTCACCCAAGTTCTAATCAATTTTCTAATATCATTTTTTAACATAACATCACAACTATGTAACTCGTGTGCATCTGTATGTGACTGTGTATGTGACTGTGTGCGCGCGTGCGTGCGTGTGCCTCATACAGCGACTGTAAGTGATTTTTTTGAAAAAGCGCCATATTTCTTTTATCACTCTATTTTTCCCGTGAACCTGTGAACGGTTTCCTTGAGAGAGGAGATCCAATCTCTTTTACAGTACTCAGAGTGGGGCCGGGCCCTGGCAGACCTTGACACAGATCAATCTTTGGGACTCATGCATCAGAAAGTTAATCTGAGAGAGGGGCCCGCGTGTCTTGGCCCCGATGTACTCGCCTGTCAGTCAAGGATGTGGGTTGTACCTGCTCTGGCAGCTGTAGAGGAAAAGCCTCCTGAATGGTCCTCCCAAGACCCTTCTGACTGTCATCTCCTTATCACCTGTCAGCTGCATTGAAGTTTCCTCTGAAAACCAGGCAGGTGACACCACAGGCGACTGCTAATCTGCTGTATATTTTACATTCAGTTTGAGGGCACCAGACTGACATGTAGCTGTGCAATGTCCAACATGTACCGCTGTGTGTGTGTGTGTGTGTGTGTGTGTGTGTGTGTGTGTGTGTGTGTGTGTGTGTGTGTGTGAAATTGATTGGAGCTTTCTAAATGTATTACATGCACATAAAAGAATCTGAGGCAGACACACAATGCATCATTGATTTTGGACTTTTAATGTTCTATCAACAATTTTTGAAAGGAGTCAAACTTGTGAGTGTATCTTCACAAGCTATTAATTTGAAAAGCTGTTTTTTTGTAATTTTTTTTATTGGCAAAGTTGCATCTAATATTCATTCAATAAGCTGAGAAATCTATTTCTTATTGAGTCGGACAATCTGTTGATTATGGTTTGAATGAGGTGGAATTATTGGTAACATTCAGAGAAGCAGGCAGAAGCAAAAAATTGTGTTATATCGAAAACACAACAGGAGGAGAAAAACTCCTTCAATATGAAAAGTGGAGCGAGGGGGGGTCAAGGTGACACAGGCGGAAGCTAATAATGAGGGAGACTTCAGCATGTAGAAGGACACAGGTTTAAAGACATGGAAAGAAATGCTAGGTACTCAAAGCAAAAGCAAGGTTCGCGACTTCTTCAACTGAAAAGCAGCAACAAAAGCAACAACAACAAAATGAAATGATGGTGCTTTCAATGCCATCGTCATGTGTGGGCAGAGCGTCCCATTGTAAATCCACGGCCAAACGGAAGCTAATAAAAAGGATGGATCCCTGTAACCTGAGTCAATATGGAGTCAACAAGTCTGGGCGGTGACAGGTTTATTGAGGCCATTCATTCAGAGAGACGTACCCTTAGCTGCTGTGCACACAGATAAGCGATGATTGCAGAGGAGTGCAGCCAAATACACCAGTGCAAACCTGAGAACAAGTGACATTCAAAGTGAACATGATCGGTACGAAGCAGCAGTGTGAAGGACAAATGTCTCGCTCCCTCTTTATCTGTCTCCATCTGTCGCTACATAATGACAACCTCGGCTTCCACTGAAGTTTTCCTCCCCGAATCTTGGTATTTTTGTCCTCTTTCCTCCCCTCTATCTGGCAGCATCAGCTATCTCCAAATCTCTGATGATAGCTCCTGCCTCTGGCTCCAGGAACTCGTTTCGGTGGGCAGACAGAGCAGAGTTTATGGAGGCTTTGATCAACCCCAACAGCTGGAGGGGATGTGACATTAATGCTGTTCACGAGCGCACGCTCTGTGTCAATAATTACTATTGGAGGACTCGGAGGGCAACCATGCAAAAAACCTTGTTGATGTTTCTTTTTTTTGTGCATCTGTGTGCGTTTATTTCTCATTCAATCAAAGCACCTTCTTGTACTTTATAGCTTTGATTTTATAGACCACTGGCTGGAGAATTGATCCTGATCACAGAGGACTTGTAATAATATGTGGAGGCAACTGACTTTTATTCTGTTAAGGTGAATGATTTGATGCTGAGCTCTTCTGATCGACAGAAGTCACTGTTGATACAAGGTGAACCGAAAAACAAAGAGCTTTGGATCAAACTAATTAAAAAAAAACCCTGTATTTATGCTCCCTGTTTTTTAATGGCAATATCAAAATACTTTAACATACAGACATGAAAAGCCAGAAAGAATGAACGGTCCTTCCTGCTGACTCTAAACTGCAGGCAGATGTGAATATGTACCCACAGGTGTGACTGTATGTCTGTTTGTCTTTTCTTTCTCTGCCCTGTGCTTCCTGTCAATCTGTCCGTCCTTTCTCTCCCCCATTTGGATCTGGGATAAACTCCAACATCTCCTGCATCCCCCAGATCGAAAAAAAAAGCAGTACAGACAATGAATGAATAAGCAAATGAATGAATGGTTCTGGTAAACAGAGAGACACAAGGCCTATTCCCATTATAACTCCTTGCCATCCAGCACTTACAGCTGTATACAGAGCTCTCTTTATTAACAGAATCTGGGTTCATGCTGCACTTGTGTGCCCCCGGGAAGGTCACATCTACCGAGCTGAGTGTTCCATCCTTTCACTCCAGTGTGTTTACAAGCTTTTATGTCGGGGAGAGAGAAAAAACATCATGGCCTGAAAATAAATGAAAATCATTATCAAAGCTTTTGAACTTCCCAGCGATCGACATTTACCATCTGAACAGGACAGTGTCAACCTGATCTAATATAGGTCACAGTGCGATCATGAAGAGAAAACTGAAGCAGCTCTCAAACAATGTGGTGTATTAAGTTTTCAAAGAAGATAACTGATATGTACACAGAAATAGAATTAAACAAATTTTTAAAAAAATGCTGAAATACAATGATTGAAGATTATTTTCACTCATGTTCATTTACATTTTAAACTTTTTGTATATTTATTTTTTTAACCTGCAAGTTTTAACCACAAGTAATTCAATAAAAACCTATAATGTGCAAACCAAAAAATGTTATAGGAAAAACAGCCGCTGACGAAGTTTACAAGCAAACATAAGAGAAGCAGCACAGGTAGCTAAATGCTAAGTAGCTAAATGCTAAGTGGCTAAATGCTGTGGCTAGCTTTTAAGAGCTTTTTGAGTTATCCTATCAATGCACAGACCAACAAAGCTCGAGGCAGTGACACTAGGAAAGCAAAGCAGTGAAGAAATGTTACTAACTGATAAAAAACAACAGGGTCAGCCACTTCAAACCAAGGTAGATTTGTTTGTGAGAATGTTTCTGAGACTTAATAAAAGTTCACAATGGAAATAAATAGTTAGTGAACAAAAGAATTCATATTGCGCACCAATACATTTTAAAAAATATCCAAAGATAATTGGATTAAACAGTATTGTGTCCAAGTGTGTAACAAAAGCAGTGTGTAATTCTTCATGGATAGAAGGAGTATATATTTAATGTAGCATTCGAAGGTCTGAGCAGGATGCGAATGCCTGATCTGCTTCAGAAATTTCAATGTGGAGGGTTTAAGGTTTGAATTCAAATGAATTAATTCAGCACAGCTACATTTTCTGCTCTGCCTTAAACTCCTACTGTTTTCTCCATCGTGCTTCGATTGCATATAGGAGCCGGTCTGACACAATCGAAGCAAAATTGATGTGTTCTTAAAGCAACTTCTTCCCGAAAGTAGGTAAGAAATCAGCCGGGGAACTGAAGCAAACAACTTTTTGGGAATACAATTTCTTCGGAATGTTTCTTTTCTTCACTTTTCTCTTTTCTTCACCCAGTTTTTTGTCCCGCTTGATGTGGAGAGATCTATTTCCCTGCCTGCTCTTTTGCTTGTTTTTTGATGCCCGCAAAGCCAGCAGAGAATATTTGAATCCCATTTTAACACAGAGAGATAAGGTGACACAGCATGATCTCCCACACTTAAAGGATTAGCCCTCAGCTGTCAGCGTGATTTGTAGCGTCATGTGCTAACATTTCCATCATCCCACAAACACTTTGTATTGCGGCTCAAAGGACATTTCACTCTTGCCGCAGTGCTGAACGTGTGATTCAGATACTTTTGTGCTGGCAACGCTGACCTGACAGCGGACATCTTTCACATTTTGTGTCAGCAGATGTTATTGTAATAAGCACAAATAAGAGCTCCTACTGGACTCTCATGCAGGGGCATCAAACAGCCCACAGTAATTGCATTTCCCATTTGGGTGAGGGGTAATGACTCTCAGCAAAAGAGATGCACTGTGGGTTGCATACAGTTTCTGTTTCAGCTCCACCGGCCACTTCACTTTCTGTATCCTGAGCAGCTCTGGCTCTATTTCCTGTAAGTTCATTGACTTCTATGACAGGACTTCCCTTCATGTGGGAGCGCACTGCTGATTTCCTGATTGTAAACAGGAGATGTGTGATTTATGTGCAGATCATGTCTATACTGTGTCCTTAGGAAAAGTAAAACATAATCAAAAAGACAGTCTAAATACGGCTTTATCACCATGAATCTCAATCAAGTCCATTTTGTTGCTTTAAGAGTTTCTGACCATGATGTTCAAACAAAGTCTGGCGGTGGGGGGTGCTTTCCCAAAGCTCTACTGACAAATGCCCCCTCTGCCATCCCCCAACAGAATCTTGTCTCGTAAGAAAGAGATGATTATCAAATGCATCTGCACAATTGTTCAATGAGCGGGGAATCAGCTCCAACCAAACCTGTTACCTGGCAACACATGGAAAGTGAATGAAAAGTGAAGAAGAGTGGGGCTGCAGGAACTCGTGCAAGTACAAGAAATGTCACCGAAGGAAGCCAGACCAAAGCATTGCCGTGTGAGTGCGTGCGTGCGTGCGTGCGTGCGTGGGTGTGTGTGTGAGTACTGGACTGATCATTCCGTTCATGAATATTTAATAGCTAACATTAAATACTTGGAGGACTGTATGCCAACTGGTTGGTATACTGATTAAAATGTGATTAACTAACCCTCATGAAGCCTCTGATTTTAACTTGCATGTACTTGAAAAGTTTGGAGGTGGATGCAGTTTAGTGCATGTTTTATGGTCCTTTATGAGTTCTGGCTGCTCGTCTTTAACCAATAAAATAATGCAGTCAGGCAGTTTCAGAGAGTCTTTGCTTTGATCTGTACTTGCATCTTTTCTTTTGCCCGGTGAAAGTTTGAGGGGGTTTCGTGTTTCGGGATTTGGGATAAATCTGAGTTCAAATTACAAAGTTGTCATATGAACGATCACAATTAGACTAATTTTAGAAAAATTCACACACGTCCATGTGTTAATCATTTTGCTTCCAATAACAGCCTCATACTGAACCTTCAACATGCTGCCAGGCTGTAATACAAGCCCACAAGTTGATACACGGAGAGTTGCTTGACCCTCGTGCACCCGTAGGATCGATATTCTCAGGAGATCTAGACCATGTTTCTTAATGCATAGACTTTTAGCGGCTGCTTTTCTGACCTTTGAGATGCTTCCTGTCTGCTGGGGCGGCATTGATCTGACCAGGAGGATAGCTGCAGCACCCAGCCTGTCGGAGGCTGAGCTGTGGGTGGTCAGGATATAGAGTGTCATGATCAACTCTACCTTTGGAGGAGTGTGGGGGGAGGACCTGGTGGTGGTCAGACACATTCTGCAATCATACCGCTTCATCAAGTGAAGGCTCTCTAATGAGACTCAATTCAAGAGTGAACAGATCAGTGCTGCAGAAGATGTGAATGTGAATCTACCCGAGCAGTTCGTGGAGAGTGAAATGGCTTGATCAATGCACCAGTGGAGTGGAAAGTTGTCCTGCTTGTTTACATGATTGGATGTGATATAAGTCACATTGCTGGCATCAAGACGACGCTCCAAATGTTATAACTATGCAAAAGAAAGGCTCATTTGCAGCTTCCAAACTTCATTCCAACTCATCTATTCAGTCATTTGGTAAATTGTGCTTACAGAATGTGCTGACTCATGTCCAAATTTCGAATTAATCTTTTTTCCTAATTGTATGGAAGAAGCCAATTTTTGTGTGTCCTTATTATACATCATAAAACAAAAACATGGTAAACCACACACACTGCCTTAAAGAAAACAATACTTTTATTCTGGTCATGTATAACTTCTTATTTACACAAAGGAATGCCTAATAAAGTGACGTAATGCTGTCTGTACAAATGGATGTTTACCACAGCTAGAGAGGAGGTTGTTGTGCAAATACAAAATACACAGTTACAATAAAAACGCTATGAGGATAGCCAACATTCATGCACTGTTATCCTTGGGCTTAAAGAACATACTGCACTTAATAAGGCATACAAACTGCGGCTGAAGTTAGAAAAGAAGCATATATTTTGGATTTAGATACAATCAGATCTGGGTGTTTTCTTGTTACTCTAACTTTGTACACTGAGATTTGCTCTGAGCTCAATGACTAAGAATCTTCATAGACACAGAAAAAGTCGAGTACATTAAATATACAAGTGCATTATGGTTCACCACGATTTCCCATCTCCTACAAGGTCAAGTGCAAAAGTTTTGAAGGAAAAAAGTACAAAGACAAATTGAAAGTTAAATGGAGGCAGTGAAAAGTGGGAAGAAATTAGCACGTCATGATGAATAAATGGCAAGAAACAGAATGGAAAATTGAACAATTAATGCCAGAAAAAATGAATAAATTAGTGTGCTTGACTAGATGCAACTCAAAGGAAACCTTACAGATGTAGAGAAGAGAGAAAAGAACCTCAGAAATGACTTGAGAATCATTGTAGGGTTGTTAAGTAAAAGTGCCATTACTTAATGTAAAATGCATTTGCAGCTCGTTTCAGGAATTTCTTCCCATTTTGTCCTGCCAAATATTTAAGTGTTGCGTTTTCAGGCAGACTGCACCTGAATAGATTAATACAGTGGCCAGTTACTCAATTCTGGAGCCCCTGGTTGCCATAGAAGAGACTGTCTGTTTAACATCTTATTCATCAAAACATTACAGTGAAGCCAAACAATGGCCTGATGTGACCAGGTTACAAAAGCAGGAGCCTTCAAAAACAAAGCAGACTAAATTATGCTGTAGATTCTAGAAAGCATCTTGTTCTGGCTTTCTTTGACACCCTCTGTCCGCGTGCGTGCGTGTGTGTGTGTCTGTGTGTGTTTGAGAGAGAGAGAGAGAGAGAGAGAGAATATGTCTGTGAGGTACCAAATTAGAAAAATCAAATAATTTTAATATTATTCATGAGGACCACCTAATACAACCTTTCCCACCCACTGGCCACTACACATATAAATATTCAATCCACTGTCCAAAGGGGGGTCCTCAGCCCCATGTTTGAGAAACCACTGGGTTAGCTTGGATGCAAACAGATGAATAGTTTAGAGCTATTTATCACATGTAATATAATTAAATCACCAAAACTAATCAAAATAAATAACTTGAATAAAACGTATTCAGACATTCGGACACAACCTTTCATGTCACTCAAGTTTTTTCCCTTTAAGAGTCGTCCTCGGTTTTAATGATGTGGAAAAGTGTAACATTAAATAGGACCTGGTGGCCATTGTTCCAGCCATAGAGGGCACGGTCTCTGGCATTGTAGTCCAACATGGACATGTGAAAGTACTGGTTATGAAAGGGAATGTCTGTGTACTCGTAGGTGGAGGTTTTGGTAGAGTAGGCGTAGTAAACCTTGGCTCCCGTCAGGTGGGAGTTAGTGATGTAGAGCGTCCCGCAGATCATGAACGACTCGCCGGCGTTCCTCTTGGAGTATTCTGTGTTCCACGTGCTAGTGATCTGGAGCGTGTCCGGGTTGAGCTGGCTGATGACGATGTTGCCGGCGTTCTGGTTGGTGGCGTACACGGCCCACAGGCCCAGCTCGTCGGCCATCAGGTCGATGTCCGAGAAGCCGCCCCAGGTGTACGGGTACACATTATGGAAGCCGGCTAATTCCAGGGCCCGCTGCGTGACCACGCGGCCTGTCTCAAAGCTGTACCTCACCATGATATTACTCTGCATCTTGTTGTAGTACAGGGAGCCGTTGTACACCACGTGATTGGTTCCAGCCCATTTGAAAGGCAGGTTGTAGGTTCTGGACTCCACTCCGGCCACAAAATCAGCGATGGATTTATATTCTTTCACTATCTTGTTGTTGGTGTAGCCGTCCATGTACCAAACCTGGGGACAGATAAACACAGGCTCTATTTCTGTGCTGGTCACTCAGAGGGCACTGCTGAATGGATCCAACAAATGAGGTGAACTCTATAGTATCTCCACGCAAACAAAGGAAGACTTACTGGATAAAAAAGGGAACACAGAACACAGGAGCGCCATAAAAAGGAAGCCATAAAGCAGCCGGACATTTGTTAGCAGCCTAATGGTCAGCAATCTCTTTTATCGCCATCGATAAGGTCAACCTGGGACTGAGGAGGAAATTGAAACTTTTGCGGTTTATAGACGCAGAAAATGTTCAAGTTGGAGGAGTGGTGAGAATGTCAGTATTTTCATTGATTTACAGCTGCTTCATGATATCATCCATCTTCTTCAACCAGACTTATCTGATACTCGCAGGACGAAGCTGAAGTACCTGAAAAAAAGCGATGCAGACGCAGGGACATCATACAAACTCCACACAGAGGGTTGCAGACTGCCCAGAGTGGAATGTGTTTTTTCTGGATGTCCAGTTCAAACAATGTTCCAGCAAATCATCATACGAGAACACCTTTCAGTTTTTGATTTTTATCGCCCTTTTTGGCACTGCTCAGCTCCAATCAGTTTCTGACTTTTCCGAATTTAGCAGAATATCTTCACTTAAGAAGTCTTGTGTCTTGCTCAAAGACTCTTGAGGAAGAGCCTCGGGAGTTAAAACTGCATTCCCACTCCGCTCAACTGACCATCATTCACCTCGTAGATTTGAGCCGGGTAGAGTCAGCAGCTGTAAGTAGGAATAAATAGATTTTGTCCGTTTTACACTTTCCAACAACAGAGAGTCACAAGTAAGCCTGGCTGCATTAAGCAGAACAATAAGCCTTTGTTTACCTCAAGACCATGTCGTTTAGGCGAAATAAAGGAACTTTCTATGTGTCTGGCTTTCAAAACTTCAGAGCAACTTGACCCTGGTTTAAAATGTGTGAAACTGATCAAGAACATCCTACTTTTCAGAATACTCAAAGCTAAAGGGAAGGTGCCAACACTCGTGCTTGACCTCGAGGTTACCTGCACAGCTTTTTGGGTGAATACTGATGCTCCTTTCAATTCAAGTACTCTCATTCTGTGGCTGTTTTCTTTAGAATAAAGCTTCTTACTTGTATTTTTTTGCAGAAAGCGCAGCAGCTATAAAAGGTTTGCCCTTAATGTGCCCAAGACTTGTTGGATATTCGACTGAGTCTCACCCTTGTTGAGCTGCATCCAGCGGTTTGTAACTGACACTTTTAAATATGTTGAACAAGGATCCATGTCAAGTCGTAAACAAAGGGCAAACACTTCTAAAACCTGTAAAAAGTGTGGCGCCCCCCCCCCCCCCCAATCGAACTGATTCACATTCAAATCGAAGAATCCACCCATCTTAATGTCAGGATTATGGATAGGCCCAGCGAGTGACACCAGCTTTTATGTTTGAACTCAGCACGTCAGTGTGGGGGGAAAAAAAAGGCTTCAATGAGCGCGGAGTTGCAATTCAACAACAATCCTCCGCTTTGAACAACAGGGGGGAAGCAGCTCTATGCAAATCATTAACCCGCTTCAAACAGTATCCACACAAAAAAAGTGCATATTAACTCACCCTGTTGTTTTTGGGCGACGCCTGCGGGTCGGTCATCCAGGCTCCGAACCTCGTCCCTGAAGTTTTCACCGTCATCGGCCCGGTGATCTTCATCAGTTTGCCGCAAGCTGTGAACACATCACACAGCTCTGCGTTAGAAGGGTGTTCAGGGGTTAAAATGTAAACTGGAGTTGCACTTACTGCATCTCGCTTGACACTTTAATTGTGCCAAATGACAGTGTGCTATCACTTGCACAGGAGCTTGCAAGTTCCCTATTAAGTATTGCAGTGCTATTTTATCTAATCAATCAAAGCGGGAGCTCAGTGAATGCCTGAGCAATCATCTGGCGCTCCGACAGATTTTCAGCTACGTCTTATTAGCATTCACATGTTAGTTATTTGTGATGACACATTGACAGGCGCCCTCAAGGTGGATAACTTGGCAGTTGGCAAATTGGAGCTTCAGTTATTCAAACCCTAAGTGAAGACGAAGTTGCTCTGGAGGCAGAAGGACGTAATAGGCCAATTTAAACCTCTGTGGGTGGAGTAACGTTACCAAGGCTACAACCTCCAACTTGAATCGCTTGACTAAGCCCAAACTGCACTTTTTTTTGCTCTCAGAAGTCGAAGTACAAAGCTTCCCCGATATGACCACATTTAGGTTTGAAAAAAATGTTCTTTGACTCTGTGAAGTGAGCTTTTCTCAAGCCAGTGACATTATTTCAGCCCTGTTCGCAGTTCTGCTCGGTATCTCAAACGCCAATCAGCAAAAAGCTGCAAGTAATGTGACTATGATCATTTTCCAACAGCATAATCTGAGGGCCCCAAATTGGATTCGCTGTCCCTCTCTTTGTTTGTCACGGCGGACTTACTGAGTTTGCTCATACAGTTACGGAGCCTATTTTCCAGGCTTAGGACCCTCTGTTGAAGCTCCTCGTAGTCGTAGGCCCCCATCTCCTCCTGGATGCCCATTAACACGCTAGACAGGTTTCGGATCTCCTCTTTGAACTGGGAGATGAGCTTGGCGTCTGTCTTGTACTGCTCAAGAACAGGGATCAGCGGCTGCAAGGTCTCCATCTTTCCCTTTAGCTCCTAGAACAGGCAGAGAGGTGGCGCATTGGGAAAATACTGTAAGTTTATCCCCTCGTGCAGTAACATCACCTGTGTGCATGTATGTGGATTTGTAAATCAAAGCTGAAAATATGGTACGTTTTGACTTCTATTCTGTTTCAGAGGATGGTTTTGATTGGTGGTTTTTGCAAGCTTGAACCCCACTGTGGTCACGACACTGTCAGGATTGCGCCTTTGCTCTACGGTGCATCATTCGTCTTCTCCACTGCTTTTCCTACTTTTAGTTTGCAGGGTGCTGGAGCCAATCTCAGCTCCCAGTGAGGGAAGCAGGGCAAACTGTGGGCATGTCATCAGTCCATTGACCTCATATGCATTTGTAAAAAGAAAACAGAGGTACTTTGGAGGACACTCGTGCAGGTATAGTGAGAACAGCTCAACTTTTTTATGTTTTGTCAGTTTTAAATATATATAGTTATCCTGTGTGTGTATGGATGTTGGTTAATACTTCTGACAAATGTTAGTTAGAAGAAAACAAAGACACAAAATAGGAGCTTCAAGGACAGGCAAACGGCAAACGCTCATCATTACTGAGAGAATGTAGTAAATGAAAGGTCCGTGGAAACATTTTCAGTGTGAAAATGATCGTGTCATATCAACATGATCCCAACATGTTCTGCACCTCAAACTCCGTCAGGGGTTTCTCGCTGCTTTGTCCTTGTCCACGCAGCTCACGCAGCCAAGGACGGGAATGAAAGTGTATCAATTCGGATGCAGCTCAGGCACCTTCAGGAGACATCCTCTCGCCGACTCCTCTGCCATGTTTCTCCCAAAGCTAAACATCAGACGAAAGCATACCTGAAAGTTTTTGTTGACGAGCGTCTTCCTGTCTGATTCGATCTGTCGGAACTTGGACCGCAGGCCTTTGATCTGACTCTCCATCCTCATGATGTACTGAAAGTCCCTCTGCGTCCGCAGGTTCAGCACCTCGATTGACTGCGACATGTTCTGGACCTTTTGAAGGGGAACAAAACAGCGCAGCATTGATTTTTTTCCGGCCACCACAAGATTAAAATGTCCTCTATGTTCAGCCGCTCGCGAGCCCGCCGTGCCCAAGCCTCCCCAGGAATAAGTCAAGATTTTGACCTCTAATGTAATTGTGCTACAGCAGTGTATTAGAATGGAGTTTCAAATCAATTTCACATGGACTTGGACTGGTACATCGTGCTTTTAAGGCTTGTTATCTTGCTGTGTCTTAAACCTGAATTCTCCACCCAATTTGATCTGCTGGTTTCAACAAAGTGGACTGGACCCAAGAATGCCTTACCAAACGAGAAATGTGATGTTTTCTCTCTGTTCTCTCACTCTAATCATGACAAACCAGCGTGATCGGTGCCCATCACTGGCAAAGTGGCACAAACACTCGTGCATTGTGTTGCGCGTACTTTCCTGGCTGTGGTTGAGAGATCCCGAAATGGCCTCGCTGATTCCCTGAGGCAGCTTAGTACATTAGTGTCAGAGGCCCCCGTGAATGACAGAGAACGCCCTTTGGCATGCAACATTAAAAAGTGGGCTGGTGCAATCTTTTCTCGTACGGCACAGTCATCGAGTAGAGTGGCTCCATTGCTGTGTGGTGTTTTTGTTTGTAAATAAAAGAGCAAATCATCACCGTCACAGAAGGGGGGGAAAAAAGTGTGAGGGATTCAGATGATCTGTCTTCTCCTGCTTACAATGCTGCCTGCTGTTGAGGTTCTTCAGTGATTGGATGAAAGTATTTCGAAATGCACACCTACCTCTGTTAATACTTCTCCATAAAGTCTCCCGTGGCCACCCAAATGATACCAGTTTTTAGAAAAAAAAACAGATTTTCTTCTGAAAGTCCTCATTCTGATGCAAATAACATTCCTGATCAAATGCTCGGAGGCTGCGAATGTTTGAAAGCTCGACAGCGTCTTTCGGATGGTTTGTTGCGAAAGAAATTAAATAAGGGGGCAACCGAAGTTCTTTTAAGGTGAGCTGAAGCACATTCTCATCTCCACAAGCAGCCATTCAGCTGATGTCATCCATGTAATATATGCAGAGGGAGAAAATAGGGTTATGGACCTGGCTGGTGCAATCTCTCTGAGGATTATGGCAACAAAGAAGCACATGAATAACGATAGAAATCAATGTCATGTGTCTGTATGAGTTCAGGTGTGCCGGTTTGTTTACAGTAAATGTGTGTGTGTTCAGAGTGATGGAGGGTGTTGGCTTGTGAGTAGGAACAATGTGTGTACCCATGCATGTGTGTGTAAGTGTGTGCATGCCTGTGTGTGCATACCTTCTCCAGGAGCTGGCGGAGCTGTCTGCCTTTGGCATCTCTGGAGCACAGATTCTGTTCAGGCGCCACCACTGTGCAGATACAACGCCCGTCTGCATCCTGGGCCGAGCTGTACACCTGCCACCCCTCCTTTGGCCTGATCGTCTGCATGCGAGATGCGAGCACAGCCGTGAACGCCCAGCACATGTAGCTGCCCGCACGGACAGCGTTCCTCGCTGATGATATCGCTGTGAAATCGCGGCACAAAGCTAAAACGCGTTGTGTTTTTGGGTGGGCGGGTTTTTGGCCTTGATGGTGATCCATTCAACCAGCTCATGGCCCCCAAAGCTTTGATATAAACCAATGCTACTGAACTATACGCATGAAAAAAAAGTCAGCTGCTTTTGCTGTTAGATTTTGCTCTTGCTCTCAGTATTTCATCTCCAGCGCATTTCCTCTTCTGCAATAAATAGTGTTCCCTGGCCTTGATGAATAACCTGAGTGCTGAAATTCCTCAGTTTCTCCTCACTAGGTTTCCCAGTGCCTGAACCGAAAGTCCTGCTGGGGGACGCAAATAAACCTGATTTGTGCGAGCTTTTCCACTGCTTTATTACAGTCAATATGCTCCACTGCATGTGGCGAAGGAGGCCTAACAATGTGTTCATCGGCACCCGATTCAAAAATACAAGACAGGAAGTAAAAACCTGTTTGGTCCTGATGGGCTGAATGAAGTCGATCAGCTACACAAACAGCATCTATATTTGAGCTGCTTTGCTGTTTACCATCAACAAGAGGAAAATTAACACAGTCCAAACATTGGCAACCTTTGGCAGCGGGAGGCAAATTTGTCCGTGGTGGTCACTTCGTTGGCGGCCTCCCAATTTATCGTCTCAACTTTGTTCATTCTGAAACCAAATCACGAGGCGCACGACCATGCGAAACGTGCGTGAACCTTCACCAGGATTCGGAGCTCGCGGACAATAAACATGTTGTGTTGTCACTGTGTGAGCTTCCTTCCCTACGTCCCACTCGTCCTCCACTGTCAGTTCCAGCAGCTGAAAGAGTGTTTAGAATGAGCCATGAAAGATCACGTCCCCTCTGAGCTGGCGAAAAAAACCCCGATGAAAACGCTCATGCTTTGACTCATCAGTCTCACCTACAGAGCGGCTGCTTTTTGTCAGTGTGTACCAAGCACTGTAATGGGTCAGAAAGCTGTCTGAAAGACAAAGACACATCGAGCAATTATCTGGATTTTGGTTGTTCATTCATCATTTTACAAGGTGTGATTTTGGAACGACTCCTCTGCCAAACTTGTTTTCACCTCTTCAGTTCGGACATGAAGAAAACAAACCTTTTCTATATATGAAATCACCGAATAATCCATCATGTCCTTGGAAAAAAGTATGTGAGGATCTTTGAAGCAATAATTTAGGTTTTTTTTTTTATATCTAAGACCAAAATGAAGGGGTGGAGGTGATCAATGGTAAAAGAAACCTTATACTTTCGCTTGAATGTGCCAAGTGTAGTTTCACTTGTAACTGAGTACAATTTGAGTGACAGCAACTGTCTTTGAAATTTAAGTACTCTGGAATTTAAGTACTCCTTCAGCCAACCACAGTGATTGTGATTGATTGTCATAAATTGGTCCTCGTTCAGTGAGGTGAATGTAAATCATGAAGAAAAAACAACCATGTCACTTTGAAGTCCTTATTTGCTCAGTTCATGTCGTTTTTGGCATGTTTGAGCCCCAACAGACAGAGAGAAACTCAAGACATGACAGCATGCAAGACAACTCTCATCGTTTTTGTCATGGTATCATTTAAATGGAGCGAAGGGAAAAAGCTTGAAATACATCCTCTTCTGCTCTTTTCTGACTTTGCAGTGAAAGACTCCTGAAAAGCAGCGAGTTTCCCTAATCTGGTAAAACGGTCTATCTGTGGTCTCTTGAGTGACGCACATCCTTTCCCCCCTCTTCTCACTCACACATTTCCTCATATCAAACTGATCCTGTCACCCAGCCAAGCCAGATGCACTCCCCAATTACGCCTTTTTTTGTGTGTGTATGTGTGTGTGAGGAACTCTGCACAAAGACTTTTTCTCCCATCAAATGATTCAGACAGCTGGCTTCTTTTTGTCTCTGAGTTTTTGACCCACCGAAAGGCAGTTCGGAGCATTTCCTGTTTCTTTTTCTTTTAATTTCATCCATCGAGCGACATTAATTCTGCGCAGCACTTTCAATCACAGCAAGGTGATACTATATGCGAGGACCCTGCTCTGCAATCAAGGCACTGGCACTGGGACTGCGCCCTGCATGGGTGGGATGAACCTAATCGACCATTGTTCTTGTCCAAATGGCTTGGTGATCTGCAAGCTGCTCCTCGTCATTCGTGATAAAGCTTCTCAACACCTTCCCGTTCCTGAAGCTTTGGCTAACATTCTCCTATTGAAATCAATATAAAGAAGGGTAAGTGCAGCTCCCTCGGTCAGGAGAAGATTTAGATGTTTAATTCCCAACTTGCATTATTGAATTATTCGTCTTTTATCCTCGCTCTCTTTTTTAATGGAGAAAACTATCATTTAAAAGAGAGATACACGCCTGGCAAAAGTCCAAGATCGATGTGAGCGCTTTATGGTTGTGGTGCGAAATAAACAAAGTGCGGTCAGACTGCCTCCACCTCCACCCGTGCTGACGCTCACATTTTTTTGTGGAGCAGATCGTCATTGTAACATACGTTTTGCAAACTGTCGTAGATTCCTTCCAGTGTAGACGAAAGCACAAGCTGCAGCAAGAGTAAGACAAACATGCAATAAAGGGCAAAAAAAAAGACCGCTTGTTTTTGATCCGTCTCACGTCGTTTTGAAATTCTGCTCCCGAATGAAACAGACGCACAGGCTCTTGAAGTTTACGTGACACAACAAGTAATCAAGTTGAAATCTCGCTTTCGTGGCGCCAGGTGTGTTGGACACTCACCACCGACGGGCAGTAGCCGAAAAGCAGCAGGAACAGCAGCGGGTTCAGCACCACGGACAGCGACCACATCCTGACGGCTGCTGCCAGCGTTTCCCACCTCCACCGCCGCCGCCGCGCCAATTCTCACGCAAGTTTTCTGTTCCGCAGCCTCCGCGTCCACTACACGATGGTAAAAAGCCCGCTTTCCTGGGCAGGAGGAGAAGGAGGAGGGGGAGGAGGAGGAGGAGGAGGAGGGGGGCTCATCCTGCCACTGGTCCCACTCGTTACGCGCGCCATACGGGCAGCTGGGAGGAGAGCTCGTCCCCGCAAGGAGGGGGTGAAAAAGTTTGTGGTTCGCACACGCGGCGGAGAGGCGAGCAGCGTTTAGGTGGTCGCAGCCCTTCTCCGCGGATATGACATCATCCGGCCGCCTCTCTTGACTGACTTTTGATGGCTCGACCTTGTGTGAGAGCAGAAAAACCCACCCGGCCGGCAGCTGTGCAGGGACAAAAGTTGCAGCTGGCAGCATTCAGGAGGAAACGAGGAGGTGGAGGAGCTGCTCCTGCTGCTGCTGCTGCTGCTGCGTCTTTGTGGCCGAGAGAGAGGGAGAGAGAGAGAGCGAGGGGGGGGGGGGGGGGGGTGGGGGGATGGGGGCATTCGAAGAAGTACCTCAATGCCATGAAGGTCAGTTCCTTAATTGCAGCACACATTCTGCTGTTATTTCCAAACTGTGTGTGGAGTTCAAGAAAAGGGTAAAAGGGAGGAACTGAACAATTCAAACTAATTACTCAGTCAGAATGAAAAATTCATTTGAAAACCCAAAATGCCTTCTCTGCTGTTCAGTTCACTTCTTCAATAGAGTCGATGCAGATGGACTGACTGGCAGTGCAGAAATGGGGCTGAAATGTCAACGTTTTGACCTGAAAAATGTCCCTCTCAGACTGGTGACCCACAGTTAACACAACGTGTGTTTGTTGACACGGTGATTCCATAAAGACACAATGACACAGCTCAGACCAATGCGACCAACAGAGCAAGTGACTAATGTCAGCTTACAAAAGAACCACCTAAAAGCTTCCTGATGCTCCTAATGAACACTGCTGAGCCTCATACTGAACTGAGTCCAGCCAGAATATTTCTTCACCAGAAACACACTGTGTACTTTTCATGTTAACTCTATTTTTCATTCCACATAAAGCAGGACATGGTTTCAGTACATACTATGTTTCAATATTAAAAGGTCATGTTTAACGTAAGATCTGTGATGAACCGTGAAAATATTTGAGTGGAAATTATTGTTGAAAAAAACTGAAAACCACTTTGCCTCACCACTGATAATAATAACAATAACTTATTGCTGTGTGGGTAAGATAAATGTGTGTTATTTTCAGGGGAAGATTCTCTTAAACAGAGAAAACAATCTTGATTACACAGGATGTTTTATCACTTTGGGGAATTTGTAACTTCTGGTTTTTATTGAAATAAAACGACACACAAATAACTCGGAGCATTTTGTGCAGCATTGCTGTTCCCGTGATGTTTTTCTGACCTGAGCCACATTAGTCACATTGTGACACATTGTTTTCAAATAACCAAGACAGGCTATGAAATAATGCGTGCAGTGCTCATTATGCATACAAATAGACTTCAGTGTTTGGGAAAGGCTGCAGCTCATTTTAGTTGTGCTCAAGCTGTCTCACCTCGGTTTAGATTCATGAGATACGACTGAAAAAAGCCTGTCTCACCATCATCCTCAATCCCTTAAATGGCCAAGTATATTTTGTGCAATAATTCCTGCTATTTCCTCAAGTATCTGGACCATAATAACACAATTACATTATTTTTTCACCCTAAAAATATGACTTTTATTCAACTCATTTTTTTAGACTGTTGTTTGTTTTTTTCATTTTAAGCAAATGTGCTAATTTACCTCTTATTAGTATCATTTCATTTTCTGCTATTGATTTCTCCTCTCCTACTTTTTCCATTGTTTCTGCACAAATTACTTTGAGTATTATAATGGCCATTTTATAAGGAAGACCAAATTTGTAAAAAAAATGTGTAAAACATGCTTGAGTGTAAACTCTGGTGATTTATCACTGAGAAGAAGGATGAATGTTGACACAAATTGCTGATATGAAGTGTCAACTTCCTTAATTGCCTCCAGAAGCTCCGCGTCACATCAAGCGCTGCACATCCAGCTCTCCATCGTGTTGATAAGTGTGATGAATCAATAAGCAAAAAACCATTAACTCTCCGTGTACCTACGCTGTCATTTTCTCCCCGCGCTGTGGCTGTCGCCCCCTCAGAAGAAACCTCGGGACTGAGATCTTGTATCAAGTGTGGCTCCAACGTTTAAACCTAATGGAGCACTTGACTGTGTGCCTGGATTGCCGTTGAAGCCTTCCCCTCAAGGCTGCTCACAGACGGCATGAAGAGCACGTCCTTCAAAGCAGAAGTCACCTTCACCCTTTTAGAAAGCGTTGCTCTTCGCTGCGTCGACATGTATTTCTTCTCCCTCCTCTGAAAATGGACAGCTTGTTTTGAAACTCTTTTTTTCGCAACAGGGAGAGAAACAGAAAAGGTGAAGGTCTGTCTGATGAGATGTGCCGGGACCCACATTTGGTTGACGGTGAGTGAGGGTGAGAAGGTGAGCTCTCAGCCTTTTCTGGCCGGCCCTGCCTTGGCTTTTGTCAGCGTACGAACGGCAGACCGGAAGAATAAAGGTGTCTCTGAGGTTCCCCCCGATCACCAGTCAGCAGCAGGTGTGCGTGAGTTGATGGGTTGGGCAATGAACCACAGTGCTGCTGGAAAGCTTCCCAGCGAAACTGTTTGAACAGGGAATACTCGAGTGTCTTTGACAGGAGAAGGAGACAGAAGTTTCTTGGCACAGTTGAACAAAGGTTTTTTTTTGGTTGGGGAGCCGTGACCTGCATTCCTAATGAGTTTCTCTCCAGCATTAACAGTGGCTGCTGCTGCTGCTTGCTTTGTGGCTTAATCCAGTTCAGATTGGCTGTGACATATGATGAGCCCAGGGTATCTTTTGCATTTCAAACACACTTTCAAAAATTGCTGCAAACGCTGTATTCACTGAAGAAGTGAAGGGTGGGGGGGGGGGGGATCAATGGATGATGTTCACGCTAATGCTGCAGATTTATTGTCTGTAGGAATACTGTCTTTCAAGAAGCGATCAACACAGAGACGTAGCAATTATCATGCTACAAAAGAAACATTGGTCAATACGACTTGTTTCTACTGTTTCTCTTCAATAGGCTGAAAATGACTCAGTGTTGGCTGTTTTACACAAGTCATCTTTAACTTCCTTCTCTTTGTAAAAATGGGCCTTTGTCAAGTTTGCAGACAAGATGGAACCATAAATTCAACACCCTTTTTTCTCCTCTGTGCCGAAATATGTTTGTTTTCTTTGCTCTTGGTCACCAAGAGGTTACTGAAGCGTTTGGAGGCTAAATGCTCTGCTTAAGAGCAGCAGCAGCAGCAGCAGCAGCTGGACGTCAATTAACTATTCAGCCTTTGCCCCCACCTGTCAAAGGTAACTGGCCCCACACAGTAAGATAACAAATGTTCAAATGATGAGAGATGATGTCTGAGAGCCTCTACAGTGCTGTTTGAGAGCTACATTTAGGATTCTTTTACGTTTTGAATGACAATAATTCCACCTGATTCTATCGGAGATTCAGAGGATCTGTCCTGGTTATTATTGAATCTATTGAAACTATTTTGGTTTTACTGACAACATTTCTTGGTTTCAGAAGCGAAATATTTCTTAAAAAGCTCCAATTTGTACCTGTCGCTGGTTTTGCTCTATTTGCTCCCACTCACCTGATCACCACAACAAGCTGACTGAGACTTTTGGAACTTGGTCCAACATTAAATAGGAGCCATCCAATTTTCAATCAGCCATAAAGCTCAGCCATACGGGGACTCCGTTGAGAGTATCACCTCCTGCCTAGGGGGATGTGTGCATGAATACTGCAGTATAGGGATCCCATGAGTTTCTCGTTACCTTGCAGGTACTGAGCTCCCCGGTGGAGGTGACAGCAGCAGTCGGACCGTTCTCAGTTTTATTCTGCAGCACACTGAGGCGCTTCAGCTGTCAGGAAATGGACAAAAGTCAGTTAGAGACCTGAGGGACAGACAATCCCACCGACACGTCTTCATACCCACGGCTAACGTAGAACCGGCAATAGACGCTACATGCGTGTTTTTGGACTGTGAGAGGGAACCAGCAGAAACCAAAACACGCTCAAGGAAAAACATGTAAACTTCAATCAAAGAATCCTAGATGAGGACAAACTCAGGACCTGCTACCTGTGAGGCGAGAGAGCTTTCCATATATATCTGGAAAAAATGATCTTTCACTTGGTTTTATGTGTCGGCAATGCTTCCTCACATTGAAATCAACTTAAGTCAGGAGAATCAAATATTCTGAAAAGTAATTTATTTTAAAACTTTCACCGTGTTGGTCCATAGACAGAGCGCGATCTCTCTCGCCCTCCAGCTTAATTCATGCTGAGATACGGAGCGGCTGCTCATGACCCTGGAAAGGATTAAAGTGGGCAGGGAGAAATGTGTGAGGATAGTGGAGAGAAAATGGACCGACTCCTCTTCCATTTCCCTCCTCCCTTGGAAAAACACCTCTCAGCAGATGTGAGTAGAGCTCGCAGCACGTCTGAAATTTGACAGTAACTTTCAGGCATGCGGCACCGAGATGATCGTTGTGGACTCTCTGGGAAGAAGTTTGTAGTATATAGAGTTAAAATCCTCTCTCCTCACCAGCAAGTTATGACAGAGAAACCCAATTTTATTCTTCTCGATATTCTAACCTGTAGCTATTCAATGGCAGATGGAAAAAAATTCTTTCCTTACTCAAAACAAATAAGAAAGACAAAACTTTCAGGCACAGAAACTTCATGATTAATCAACAAGGAGCGCATGTGCCGGCATGCCTGAAAAACATGGTGACCAGATTCGTATCTGAGCTCTGCTAAGACAGTCACCAGCAAAGAGGAATCAGCTCAAGAGGAAACACAACAGATCTGGAAGAAGCCTTTTTTATGTGTTTGCAGGTCCTAAAGTAGGTTGGACACGTGCGATCAATACAGCTGTGAATCAGCTCACAACATCAAGATCGCGACTTAATAGAAATGTGAACATGTGAACAGTCCAGATATCTGAGAAAACAGCAAAAGCAGCTCATCTGGGATCAATGCGCCCGAAAATGTGTTCAGAACAGAATATTGACCGTCGTTGTCGGATGTGTCTGCACTGATTAACGTTAGCAGGCAGCAACCTGCTGAAATGTATCACACCGTGTTATTATGGTGTCCAAAGAAGCGTCATACGACATAAAGCCTGCAGCAGTGTGTTAATTATGTGTCGAAAGGAAATTCAGTCACAATTTCTCACTCAGTGGTCAGAAAAAAATGTTTGTAAGTGCAGGAGTAAAGTAAAAGTTGGCTGCTGCAACGTTGTCAGAGACAGTGATTTAAAACCAACATTAGCTGAGGCAAGGAGGGAAAAAAAGACAGGTATGAAAACTCTGACTTGTTTACCAACAAAGTGTGATTTTTTTCCCCCCTTTAACATCCCCCTGACATGCTTTTAAAACGTGACCTCCTTCAGCGGCAGTTGGAAAACCTGTAAACACAGCACGCGTTTCTGTTGTTTTGCCTCTTTTTGATGTGAAGTCATATCTGCCTTTTTGTCAGATCTATTTTGGATAGTGTGTCTGATGGCTCGTGTGCTTTATTACCATAAATGTAATCTGTTCCTTCGCGCTCGCCACTGCTAAAACGACAAACTCTGCTGGAAGAAAAGATAATTACTGTCTGTTTGCATTTGCTGTCCACACTTCAGCAGCACAGACGAAAGCTCTCGGCTATTATTACACAAACGTCACACGGATTAGGCTTTAAATTACACTTCATGTATTCTTTGTGAGCATTTTTTTCCAGGGAAGAGAGGAGGAATTAGGAAGTCACGCTCAAAATATCAACAAGTGGACGCGAGCCACTTTTAGCACCTGTCCGCGTGTGGATCCACGCCAGCTGCACTTGAAAGCAGTGTCAAATGCAGATTTGAGAGTTGATAAATGATGCTCAGCGGCACCACAACAGTCGCTCATTAGACTTGTGAAACAGAAGGAAAAATTGAGCAACTTTTTTCGAAAAGCAGAAGTGAAGAAGACTTTGTTTTGGCAAGATACCTCGATAAAAGAGCGCCTCATGCAGCCCCAACAGACTAATTCACTTAGGTCGCTTTGCTATGATTGAGATTTTACCTGCAAGTGAATGCAAACGTTTGCAATGTGCATTGGGAAGGCACCCAACAATTTATTTCAGTTGTACATAGGTTTAAAGCATTCTGTAATTACACAGGTTGGAAAGCGTGGAGTCTGGACTATCTGGAGATGCAAACAGATCCCGATCAAAGGGGGAGAAGGAGGAGACGAGCGCCTGGACTCGCCAGGATCAATCACATGAGCCCCGAAACTAATCCTCATCTTAAATTATCACGCCGGAGGAAGGTAATACGAGGAAGGCCGCGCAGAATCACACAGAAAGAAGCAGTACTCATTACGGCGCTCGGGGAGCCGACAATACAGACATTCAACCCGACATTTTTCAGAATCCAGTTTTAATATTTTTGAATGAACAAGTCAAGGCACATGAAAACATTGTGTTCATTGTTACAAAGAAATAATCAACAGGGCTTTCTCTGTGAAATTTATAGAGAACAATAGAACAAAAAAATTAACCACACAAAAACTGCTTTTCTTTGGAAGTTTGGAACCACAAACATGGTCAGAATGAGATTTTTCATGTTTGGCGAGCTACAGATGTCCACGTCATGAGGAGAGACTGAGGTAAAGTGATTTGCCTGGAGGAATCAGCCCTTTACGTTAAAATATTTATATTACTGTCTCATTTTGCTATGGCTTGACTTTCCTAATGGGCAGAACAGCGACTTTACCTTGAAACACACTGATGGGGTTCGGTGTCATATTCCGTTTTTTTTTTCTCTCATAAAAGTCAAATATTGAAAGTCATATTATTTACAAAAAGATTATTTCATACTTACAAATTGGAGCTTGGAAAGTTTGTCTCAACAGCATATTTCTCAACAATTTTTCTTTAAAAACAAACATTAAATATATTTAAAGGATTTTTTTTTCTAGTATAGATTACCAAATATTTATTTAGACTTCAAGAGCTGGGGGCACATGCAAGCTTTGAGAGTGGATTCGAAAAGGAACAGTATTGTACAAAATAATAATAATAATTACAGTTTTATCAAAAAAAGCACTTTTTTGTAGCACCTTGAGTGTTTCTGCACCTCTGTGGTTTTATTTAGAGCAGCACCCCAGCACCCAGAGAGAGGGAGGCAAAGTGGGAGGGGCCAGGATGAGGGTGGGTGGGGGGGATGAGGGGTGAGGGTGAGTGGATCCGCTCTCTGTCGGTGACGGTGCGCCACTGGTCCGCCACGGCATCAAATGTCCTTTTCCTGATGTCACTCCCATTACTAAGGTAAAGTCATGTGATTCTGGCCCTACAAGGGCAAGGAGTAGATTCCCCTGGTTAAGCGCTTCCACGACAGGGCCTGAGGGTGGGCGGGAGGGGGGGACTCGTCTTCTTCTTCTGCAGGCTTGAGTGGATCTTCTCAGGCAACAAAAAGAAAACACAAGGTATTTGCTTGGCAGGGAGAGAAGGTGAAAGAAAAGAGTTGTCGGATGTCATCATGTGGGCGGTGTAGCTACCCTCTGACCCTGTCCTTCAGCGGGGAGTAGGGGGCGTGTCTAGCCGAGGAAGCAGACGGGGCCGACCTCGAAGCCAAACCTCTGGTTGGAGTCCCCAAAGTCATTCAGCATGACGTCAATGATGGGCAGCTGGTCGATGCGGGGCGTGTTGATCTCCATCACTGTCTTTGAGTAGCCCTGTTTCAGCTGCAGGTGAAAAGAAACAAACACGCAGAGAGAACGACCAGAGAGACAATGGGTTAGGAAGTAGAGTTATGCAACACTTACTCTTTGGATTTATAAAAAAACTTTCATTTGTATTTAAAATACACGGAAGAAGTGTGATTAACTCGGATTCCTGTTAAAACGACTGGTGAGTGAACAGATACTTCGTGGGACCAAATATCTAGTTTAATTTATTTGAGTTTTTGGCTCCTTATATGTTGGTGGGAGTGGAACTGTTCAGTGTTTGGCTTCACTATAATATTTTGGCTGGACAGAGGATTCCTGAGTCGCGGCCTGTTCTTGGTCGCCACCTTCTCACGAATGCTGCCAAGTGCTGCGCTGGCTGTTCATCCCACGATTGCTATTTTATCCAGTATTAACATGAAATAAAGCCAATTTGCCAGGACTGTCTACGTATTTGTGAGGATTAATGGGATTTCCTGGGATTGGGAAAAAACTTTAATTGCAAACTGAAAGAGAGAAAACGGAGTATTTACCGAGCAGCCGTCCATCAGCGGCTTGATGAAGGGATTATTGTCGTAAGACATTTCCTCGTCGTTGGAGCCCAGGAAGCGCAACGCCTTGTCATAGTTGTCAGCCTTGGCATCGTACCAGGCGACAGACTGATGGCAAATGTAGGTGAAGTTCTGCCGCGCAGCGGAGCTCAGCAGCTTCAGGAAGGTCATCTGCACCGTGTTGATAGTGTTTTCTGCCACGTCGACGTAGTTCAACTGGAAGCACACGATGAGAGAGAGAGAGAGAGAATATATAGAGGGAACAAGTGGAGGGCGAATGAACGGTAAGGAATAGAGCGAGGTGATGGGTGCATAGCAATAATGGAAATAGATAAAAGAGGAGGTGAACATTAAACAAGACAGCGAAAGAAGGTAGATGTTGAGAAAAGAAAAGATTTAATGGGTCCAGAGAGGAGGAAGGCAGAGAAGAAAAGAGAGAGATTAGTGAAGGAGTGTTACTGTAAATGAGAGCCAGTGATAAAGGAAACGAATGGGGGAAGAAAGGTATCTAAGAAAGAAAAGCGGTAATAGAAAATAAAATAAGAAGCTGTGTGGGGCGACTCACGATTTTTCCACGTTTAAATTCACTGAACCATGAACCCGGAGACTCCTTGGGCCAGTTGGATATTCTAACCTGCAGACATTAGAGGGAAATTAATGGCTGGGATTATCAACATGCGCGAGCGATGCGTCGCGCAGAGCTTAGTTGAAAGGCTGCAAATAGCTCCGACTGCAATGAGGTCGACTGATCGAAGCAGATTGTTTACAATTCAATCAAAACGGAGCGACACGGTGCCTTCAAACCACAATAACTGTTTGTATACAGCCAGGTGAGAAAAGCACTGATTACTCACTCCTGTGGATTTCTTATCTGGGTAGATGCATGTTTCTCCCCCTGCTGTGAAGTTGCAGAACACTTTGAAGGAGTCTCCTATGCAGCCCTGGTTTGGATCGATCCAGTATTCACCTGAGAGGAAAACACACGAGTGAGACGCTGCTGAGGCGGCGGCAGAAGGGAATCTTTTTCAAGTTTATACCACTGCTGTTTCTTAGTGTGAACCTGCTTATGCTGCTCATTAATGTCTATGCTTAATGCGGTCCCCGTCATACCGTCGGGGTAGTCGGGCTGGCTGAGGTGCAGGTCGTTGCAGGTCCTGGCCGGGTTGTCCTGGGTGCCCATGGGGAACTTCATGCGCTCGATGTCCTGCTTCAGATTGTTGAGGGATCCGAAGACATCCTCCATTCCCTCCATGCCCACGCCATCCACGCCGTAGTCCGCCATCGCCTCGTCGCCCTGCATCTCGGCCTGCCGCCTGGTCTTCCTGGCGGACTGCTGGATGGGCAGCGGCTGGATGACATCACCGGGTGGACCCTGCAACACGGACAGTAAAGGTGGAGGGCGCCCTTTATTTCCTGATGGAAATTATGCATTTAAGGTGCAAAAATAGTTATAATAAAAGAAGTTATATCCAAAAATTCTTTCTCAAGAACTTTTTGCGAGTAATTTATCACGATTAAAAAGTAGTTGTTGGATGAAATAGTGTTTAAAAAAAGCCATATGAATTAAATTAATGATGACGAAAGGAGATGAAAAGGCTTTATTGGGATTTTGTCGAAGAAAGTTGTAGCGGATCAAACTTAATATGCTTTTTTAAAATGTTTTCTCTAAATCTCCTCATTCCTTTGATGAGTTAGACTGTGGTTGTTACCACAGGACTGGAAATGTGTCATGTTTGAGTTGATCCTGGTAAACTCGATGGGAGTGATCCAGTGACTTACGGGTGGTCCAGGTGGGCCGATCAAACCGGGGTCTCCCTTCTGACCAGCGGAGCCCTGGGAAAAAAAGGGAAGGTATCACTGACGAGCTTCCTGATGAACTGGCTCTGCGTGTGCAGAGGAGTAATGAGGAGTTGCTGGCATGAAAAAAACACTTTGAGAAACAGAACTTACAGTTGATCCCTTCGATCCCTTCTGTCCTTGAGGGCCCTGATGAAAAATAAAGCAACATTAAGAGATGAACAACAGCTGCTCGGCAGAAGGTGGAAACACAAAATGGGTTTGTTCAGCAAGAAATGAAACTCACAGAAATTCCAGGAGGGCCGGGAGGACCGAGAGGACCTGACGAGCCACCGATACCCTTAATAACACACAGCAGAAGAAAGAAGTCAGCAAACGGTTGACAAAACATGATTAATACACGCAGAATGTAGAAGTAACTGAGAGGATTGAAGGAGCACAGTAGGGACAGTGGGAGGGTGAAACCACCAGTCAGTCCGACCTAGTCTCCCAGTTTTACATGGCTATACTTACAGCATCACCTTTGCCACCTGCAGAACCCTGAGGTCCAGGCAGACCTCTGTCTCCCTTCTCTCCAGGTTCACCTGGAGGTCCGATCAGGCCAATGAGACCCGGATGACCCTGAAGGAGGCAGAAAGAAACAAAAGAGTGAATTTATGGAGACAATCTAACACTGTAATGATGATCAATTTCACAAAGTGGGATTTACAATATCTACAAAAGTCTCATCCAATTCATCACTTGGAGAGAATTGAGGCCATATTTCAAAGTGGAAGAAATATGCAAATTCCTCCCCACGTCTGGCCAGATGACCTCAGTGCTGTCTGATTTCTGCCCATAAATAATTAGTGTGTTTATCGTGGTCGTCATATTTAACAATGCTGCTCTGTCTCGGCACCTGCTGCTCGCCAGAGTTACGACCATCTGCTCCCGACTACTGCATGCTGGCATTCAACCAATGACCATTACAGAGATGATATTATTGGACTTATACATATTCATTCGCAGCATTAAATCACTGCGTGCAGCACTCCTCGTGGGGTGGCAGCTTTTGTTTTGTTTTTTTCTTTTTTTTTACCGTCTGACTTGGAGCGGGCAGGAGACGAGATAGAAGGAATGGGCCCAGATGTTTGCTTACTTTGGGAGGTTTCAGATAAGGCGCATAGGCAGATACCAGGAATACACAATAAAGCAATTTGAGATTAGCATCGTAATAACGTCTTGCCTTCTCTCCCTTGGATCCAGAGTCACCCTTCATACCAGGAAGTCCAGGGGGTCCCTGTGGGCAAAAAAAACCCCAAACCCCAGCTCGTCAAGCAAAACATGACAATGAAGTGCATTCATATTATTTTACAGCGACAGCCTGCGCAGATCTATGCATGACTGGGGAGTATCCTGCCTTTATCTCACAGAGCTACTAAATCTGCAATCACTCCAAAAGTTTATTGTTCCATAAAAACTCCTGTCTCTCAAATGGCCAAGTCATAAATCATCACAAGGCAAACAAACGCATGCGACGAATATTCTTTCTTGAACAAGGCCAAACAGCGCTGCAGCATTAAGATTCGTTCCATATTGAGTTTAAATTGCAAATGATGTTTCAAAAAAGGCGGGTGGGAGGATTCATCTTACGATGGGTCCAGGGGGGCCGTCTTGACCGGAAGCACCGGGGAGACCTTGCTCGCCCTTCGAGAAGGAGACAGTGACAGTATTGGCATCGCAAGTTTACGGGACCACGGGATTACACGTCAACATGAGATGCAGGCAGTAGGAAGTGGATGTAAAGGTCCACTCACAACAGCGCCAGGGATTCCACGCAGACCCTCAGCGCCACTCTTTCCGGGGGGACCCTGAGGTCCCACAGGTCCAGTTTTTCCAACTGGTCCCTCTGCGCCAGCTTCACCCTACGAGACAGAGAGAGTGAAATAGATCGACACCAAATTCCTCCCAGAGAAGAAACTTTATTTCCAGTTTTTCATCCTGCTAGATAAAAGTCAGAGTTATAGCAGTGACATTAGTGAAACATTGAGATCTTTATGAAAATGTCACATGATCCAGACTGTTCCTGAGAAACTGAAACGACTTGTTCAGTCCAGGAATGCATTGAGAAGAACCAGTGTGCTGCTTCTCTGTCCAGCCAGGAGGCTGCCGAGGGGGCGATGTCGTTCGGGGGTGTTTCTCCTTAAGGCTTCACAAACATGTCACCTGCATTTAAATGCACGCAAAGAGCATAAGCCATAGGTACGGAAGCCATGCTGTTTGATATTCTGCAACATTTATCACAACATTAGCTTTGGTTGGAGGGATTTGAGGATTTGGCTGATTGGAACAAATCAAATGTTATCAAGTCTCGTCTACCGTTTCTGTGCAGAAACAAAGGAGTCTCTCTCTCTCTCTCTCTCTTTTCATTTTGTATTGAAGTTCCCGAGATGTCATATTGACTGGGGTGATAGGAAGAGGGGATTAAATTGTTCTGACAACCAATTAGGCTCCGATCTGACAATCGAGGATCACCGGGCAGGCTTTGTCTTGTCTCCATCAAATCAACTCTAATCCTTCACCTCCATGTGGATGGAATATGCACTTTGTGTACGTCTGAGAGTGTCTGTGGGGGGGCGAGAGGGGGGGGGGGAGTGTGACAGAGAACAAAAAGGAGGAGCGGCGGGAAGCTCTGAAATGTGTCAGACTCGCTGTCAGTGATGTCAGACACTTTCTTTAAGGTTCGCAACGATCTGTTTCTTGTTGATGCTCTTTGATTGTGTAAACATTGTAATGTTATCGGTTTGAACACAGTGATCAAAGCTGCTCTGAAAAAAGCAAATCAAAACAAAACTAATTGCCTTTCCTTTGAGGTGAGTTTGCTTTTGTTGCAACCATACAGGCCACAAACGCAGGACAATGAAGAGGTTCGCTCCAAAGCAAAATTTTGGCCTTTTTAACTGTTAAATGCTCCCAAACTGGTTTCTATCTTCATTCCTGCAACTCTTTTGGTTAATTTACATGAGATTGAATCAAATAAAGAGGACAAAAACAGAAATGGTGAAAAATTTAATTCTGAAAAGAAGAGAAAGTTCCTCCAACTCTCAAATTGAAGCAATAATTGTCTGTAGGTTCGTAAATAACAGAGACCCCTTTCACGCTGTTCACTGTTTATCAAAATGCTGTCATGGAGATATCACGTAGAGCTGCTCCGGGGGCTTTTGAATGCTTTCAGGTGTTGTTTTGCCAACAGAATGAGTCGGATTTGCGCTTGAGGTTTTTTTTTGTCATAATTGATCAAATCAGAGCGATTGAAACTCACCTTGGAGCCTTTCTCTCCTTGTCTGCCCTCCTGACCGGCCGGTCCAACGGGTCCCTGAGGATAACCACACACTGTTAGAGCTGTTTGCGAGAACGTTCAGTATCAACGTCAGTGTTTCCAGGTCGCTGATTCGTAGAAGCGAATCATTTGGCTGATAAACTACCGTGGAAAGAATCAATCTGAATCAGTCACGTTTCCTCTAAAAGACAAGTTAATACAACAAACAGCCGGATCGGTTTGGTGCTTGATATCACGCTGGAGCACGCTCTGTTGTTCAAAGAAAGACTGTCAGGCGACATCAAGCAGGCAGAATCTCCAGCATGCACACAGAGAAAAACACACATCAATATTTTCACCTAACAGCCCCCCGGTCACACCGTGTAAGTGGGGGTGACATTTGCCATTGAGAACCATAATCAATTACACCAAAACCAAAACCGACATGTAGCTTATGAGGCCTGTGCAACAGTGAATATGCACGAGCAAATGTGTGTCCAGTGCGTGCAGGCACATGCGTGCCAATGCAACCAAACAACCGCACGCATCAATGAACACTAAACCTAAGTCAATTTAAGGAGATATTGGGTGTGAGGATAACCCAGAATTACCTCAGTGAAGGGTGAAAAATCATATTGCGAAGGCCATTAGTATGGACACGGAGCAGGGTCTAATTTGTTCTGTAGTCTCTGTCACCTGTGTGCAGCCTCCTAAGAATACCAATTCTTGGGGATGAATAACTGCTTGGCAGCATGTTTTTGGGGGGGTTGGAATGAATAATCAAGCGTCCGCGCCTGCATTTCAACACCGAAACACACAAAAGCATCAAAAACATGCAAAGTAGTTTGCTTGATGCTCGACAAACACGATCTCTGGCGGTGTGGAAGCACCGCAGGTACTTTCTTTTTCTGACACTTAATCTCCCAGATCCTGCCGAAGTATCAGCACAGCGATCACTTCCTGTCCAACAGCCTGCAGGGTTGTTCAGGTTCCATCTTTAGAAAATATTGAAATCATTTGGAAAAATACGCACGAAATATGCGTGGGTAAGAGAAGTTGTAGGTTCCCGGAGGTAATATTTGGATAATTATAAGTCAGGTATATGGATGCATGAGCTGCTTTTCTCACCTATCGGTGCGCAAAACAGAAGAGAGGGAACATAACCAGATTATGTTATATAAGTGGTGACAAGAATGCCAGATGTGAATCACTGGTTTAGTCAAAAATCCAAAATGATGCAAACTTGGTGTATGGAGAAAACCTCCTCATCTTATTCACAGTGTGGCATCACAATCAGATAAAATTCAAGTTTAAACAAGCAGAAATGAAAGAGGAAATTCCAGCCTCATCTGTTCCATTCATTGGATGACTTTGCTACTGTATTCATTTGATAATCAATAAAAAATACAGCAACGTTTAATCAACACACGTGCGTCAATGACATTAAGACTGACGCCACATGTTCACCATCCAGAGGTTGAATTTTTTCTCACCACTTTTTGTGGAAAAAATATGACGTTTTTTTGTGTCGTCGGCAAAACGCTAAGCACTTTCGCACGTCTTGGCCCTGCTGTGTCATCCATTGATACAGTACATTAATGTCACACTTTACGGTTAATTGTAAAACATTATTACTGTAATTGGAGGAGATCATAAAAACGCTTTGCTGGAGAAATAAAATAATCTCCGCTCAAGTCTGATGTGACAGAAAGGGCAGCAAGAGCCCGCAATGACTGTGACAAGTTAATTTGCAGACATTAGCCGAGGCAGCAGTCCCCCTGCTTTCACATTACTGCCAGTCAAACTCTCAATATGCTAATATTCTCCAACATGATGATTGCAATCTGCAATTACTGGTTATTCTAGACACTCAGTTTAACTAATGGAAATAATTTCCTGTCAAATTCATGAAGATCAATTGAAAATGTTCACATATCGTATCATAAATATGCATCACCCTACATAGGGTAATAAAGTAGCTCGGGGCATCGAGGAGATTGAAAACGGAGAACCTTCTCTGGAGCCCCCGCTCAAGTATCATATCATATGTCAGTTTGAAAATGTACTCACCCTTTTGCCAGGAGGTCCTGGTACTCCAGCTTCACCAGATGGACCTGGAGGGCCCTAAAGCGAAGTCGACAGAATACTTAACTCCACTTGATAAAAAATGGAGGGCTGTTGCATAATGAGCGACGGCGAGATTTGTTAAAAGCTCAATTCCACTTTGGCAGGATGTTCATGAACTGAGTTTCCAGCCTCTTTTCTACACGTTTCTGCCGAATGTTACTGTCGCATAGTTTGCTCGCATCAAATCGGAAACCCAAGATAAATCAAAGAGTGTTTCTAAACAGCTTGCTAACAAATGACAATTTCAATACTTTAACTGTTTCATATTCAAGTTATGTTCAACTTACAGGTTGTCCAGCCTCGCCATCGTCTCCTTTGTCACCGTTCAAACCATCGAGACCCTAAAAAAAGGCACAGACAAGCTAGAAATTACATCAGCACTCACAAACATCATTACTTTGGTGTTTTTCATTGAATGGCGAAAAACGCCAAACATAAACCAGGTGATAGAGGTCCAAAAGCAGCACTTACAGCAGCACCAGGCTCACCAGGGGGACCGGGGTCTCCCGGGAAGCCGACAGGACCCTGCAGACAGACGGAGACGCGGAGAAGACTGAGCATGACTGTGATATTTGACACGGTGTCAGAAGCAGTTCTGCCTGCAGACAGCACCGCTGAGAAATGTGACACAATGATGCTGCCGCTGACGGCACTAATAGCGCGTCAGACGAGGACGGCGGCGCTTCATCTCGGCTGACGTACAGGGTTGCCCTTGGGACCATCGTCTCCTGGAGGTCCTCGGCCACCGGGGGGCCCGGCGGCTCCTGGGGGGCCACTCTCTCCCTTCTCGCCAGTCTCTCCTTTGGGGCCCTGAGGCAAAATGCATCACAATCTTGTCACCGTGAACACAACCGGAGGCTAAACATGGTCTGAATAAAAAGTGTTAAGAGGAAGAACTGGAAGAAAGAGGGAGCTTTATGCAAACAGGTCCTCATGAAAACATGATTTCCAGTCACTAATGATGTCATTAAATAGGCCGGGATCACTTATTTTTTTCCTTACTCGTATCAGAGGAAACAGTGTCCGAAAGCCTCGGCTGAGACCCGGAGCAGCAGCTGAGGCATAATTACAAGCGCTGAATCATTAGTTGGCCCATTAGAGCCGAGCGCCTCTCCAGTCAATGCCAGCATGGCACCTTTAAAATTGACCTCGATGTAGCGTGCAGCAGCGGGTCTATCTGTCACTGTAAACAGATACACGGTGGTGGACGGATACGTCAATACAGCGTCAAGGAGAGCGAGCGGCTCGCACACACAGCCCAGGCGAAGCTTTTCCGCAGCGTTGCCTCAATCGATGACCAAGAGACACTGTGGATGCGTCACCTTGTTTCACATTGATGAAAGAAGGACTTGTACGCTTTTGTTTTGTTTTGTGTAGGGGAGAGCAACATGGGAAGTACCATTACGACAGCAACTTTCATACCAACACAAAAAATTGCACGATGCATGATGGTGTTCTGCATTTTTTTGTGTTGGACCTTTTGAGATAAAAATTCAAATCTTTCAGATGAAAGTTGATTTTTACAAAAAACTGCAACACCTTCTAAAACACACATCCACAAAAACTACATTGGGAGTTTTATGCCAATTTTTTCTATCCTTTTTGATTGAGTTTTCAAAAAAAAAAAAAGCGAATTCAAGACTTTAGTAAAAATTTCTTCGTGCAATAAAAGATTTTTGCTGTAAAAATTGTGAAACTTTGTACTTTTTGTTTTACCAGCCTTACATTTGACCAGATTTTTTAAAATGTAATTTAAACTTTATTCCAATTTCTCATGGATGATTCAAGCTTGTATACCTCTACTACACTTTTAGGGTTCAAAGTAAGCAAAAGTTAAGTTAAACATAATTATTTTTAGCTTTTATTCTGAGTAAAGCAAGAGTTTTTCTCCCAAACGGCTTGTAAAAAAAACAAAAAAATGAAGATTTTCAATTATAAAAGTCATCAAGTCATCGATGGAACAAAGCACAACACAGACCAGTTGAGTGGTAGAGTGAAGATTTTAAGTCCATAAAAGTCATTCAAGAGGTTTTCTTCCAAACGGCTGAGCAGGAAAGTAAAGTTTTAAACCCCAAGCTGTTTTTACGCTGTTGTTGCACAAAATTACACCTGAGATTATTGGACTTTTGCTGTGATAACATTGAGGTAACACAGGCTAAATTATCGACTCTGCCAGACGTGCTGGAGTCTAAATGAGGCCGAGCCAATTATCTGCTGAAATGCCCTCAGGTGGCAAACATTTCTGTGCATCAACCTACAGAAATCCGGGGTAAAATACACCAAAACAGTAAAGGCCCCACAGCTGAGGTGTCAAATATTAAACACGACTTAATTAGCCGTACTCACAGGTATCTAAACAGTCCCAATTATGCATCAGTAAAGCGGTACATCAGGGGACACTGCTGGAACGGGTGTCAAGCTGCTCACAATGCACCGCATCACTGCTTGAAGCCTTTTTAATGATGAGATTTCTACTTTTGAAGAAAACTAAACTGTTTCGTGAGAAACGGGAAAAGCACTTCTCTCTTTTTCTCATGACTCAGCACTTACTTTGCCACCAGGCTCTCCAGGCCCTCCCGGGTTGCCAGCCTCGCCGGTTTCTCCCTGTGATGTCACAGTGAGAGTTTGCATTAGTGGTCGAAGCCGCGATGACATCAAACACGCCAGCGTTATGTGCTGACTAATTAGTGGATCGGCTGCCAGCTATCAGCTTTAGTTTGCATCTTTTCTGGATCACTTTTAATTATTAACAGAGTGAGATGTGAAACAAGTTCAAGGGTGTGAAATGATTTTCTTCTCGGGGAACTACTTAAAGAAATGTATCCTATTACATCTGGCGTATTGGGTGCTCACCTTCTCTCCGACGCCTCCCATTGAACCTATGCCTCCAGGGGGACCTTGTGCACCCTGCAGACGGAGCAAAGAGAAACCAATAAATGCAGGGATAAAATAAAGGGCGACTACATCTATATAGTAAGAGATTTACAAAATGATCTTACATTGGCTCCGCTAGGACCCTGAGGACCTCTGGGACCAGGAGGACCAGGTGGACCCTGCCAACAGGAGAGGAAGCATTAGAATAATGTGGTGTCACCTGATTTCTGACGTCCACTGTGATCAAACAAAAAAGTGCTTCACAGGGAAACGACAGTTTTAACAGTTTCCTATTTCATTCAGTTCACTCCTGCTGCTTTGATTCTGACATCACCGCTTTTGTTCCGTGATATTTCACCGCAGCAACCTGTCGAGACTCCTGAAATTTCCTTGTGGCTCTGCTTTGTTTCAGCAGTTTAAAACTCGTGACTTGCAGCACTCCTCGAGGAATTTCTCCGAAAAAATGTCCGTCAGCCACCTGCCAGTCAGCTCCAACAGCTGCAGCATCTGGACTCCAGGCTCCGATCTGGAGCAAAGTATCAAACTTCTTATTCTTTGACTCTGAATGCCAAAACCTTATCCGTTTCGTTTGTCTTTACGAACTCAACTTTTCTGGTGCTGCAATAAGAGTGAGGAAAACAATGACCTAAATTACAAACTCTTACTCTACAGAAGAAGAGCACGCAGAGGCCAGAAATGCTGATGTCAATACATCTCGGGCGGACGTAAACATCTGTCATGTGGCTGGTGGTGTTGCCAAACTCAGCCACCAGCCAAAACTTCAGCACAATAAAAGCCAGTTTCCTCCCCTTCGCTGCGCCGTACGTGAGAACAATGTGAATCTCTGCGACGGAGGAAAGCCGGAGAGGAAGCCGCACTCACCATTGCTCCGACGTCTCCATTCTCCCCCTTCTCACCGGGAGGGCCTGGCAAGCCCTGCGAAGGAGACAAATACACTTTAGGTATAAAAAAAAAGAGGTCACGTGAAGCAGCACAAGAGACAAAACAACACTTGAGGGAAGCCACCGAATACATTTTTTGCTGCTCGTTAACAGACGCTTTGCGGCGATGCGTGCTGTACGCCGGGCTTTATGAAGCGATGTGATGGAGAGCACATTAATACAAGCAGAACCCCCCCAAGTGTAAACACACAATTAGTCAAAAAGGACACCTATTGTAATTAAAGGGTATGGGAGGCTTGGGTATAATCAGCCTGTGCAAATTGCAGGGTGGCGACTCCATCCATCTACGTCCACGGGAGAGTGGAAACAAAAGGGGGACGGTGCAGGCGGTGTGTATTATCCAGGTTCGGGATTCAATCATGCTTGACTGGAACAGCTTGAATGCGACTTGGGAAGGTGCATCTGTAACCAAAACGAAGAAGTTCTCGCTCGCTATCGCGGCCCATTGTTTCCCTGTTTTACTGCACGCGAGAGGGGCTGTGTTTAACTTTCCAACAGCGCATGCATTATCCATAGGTGGGTGGAAAGCTGCAGCAATGATAAGTTACTGAGAAACCCAAATGACGCGCGTATCGATCACTGCAGTCACATATGTGTAGTTTCAGCCATTTCAGTTGATTTACTATACCTGCGGCTGACAGACAAGGCTAATTTATAACACATTGTAAGCAGGGCTTTAGTCACAGTAATAGTGGGCTGTAAAAATGGAAAAATAAATTAAACATTAAGTAATTTATTGTACAATGTTTGGAAGTAATTGGACTCGCATTGAACTTGTCAGGTCCGACAAAAGCAACAGAAAAAGGGGGGGAAGAAAAAAAATGGAGGCGCATAATAAGTTTAATTGCAAGATACAGAACGCAAGCACGAATGGGAGGAAATCCATAAATGTAAACTCGGTATTATCTGACTATTTTCTGCTCTCTTCTTGAACTCTAAGGACCCTCTGGAGTAATCAAATCTGATATTTACTCCCCCTCTACATCCCCACCGTAACCTCTTAATCTGAAGACTTCAGCCGGAGCTCCCATTTCTCACTGCAAACAGCCGCGCCATGATGGAAGGCTTTCAGGCTACAGCCATTCATTCCCCATAGTCAAAAATCATTAATGCTACAGATAATTGCATTGAAGAGCTGAGCTCGCAGCGGCTGCTGCCATCTATTGAAGGGCAGCTTAGCCAAACATAATTAAAAGAGTAGAGATGAAGTGCATTATGCCCAATTAAAAGCCAATTGCACTTAATAACAACGTTATCGGGCCCTATTGACCAGCGGGGCTTTGCTCTAATTTCATCCTCTGCGAGTCCTTGGATAATTGACTGAGATATTCTGAAGAGCGCCGTTTCTTCATTCATCGCCACCAAAGCCAGTTTCCTCGACTTCAGCTCATTGGCGTCAATGACTCAGCGTGCTGCCCTTTTCGCTCGTCATTCTGCGCCAGGCGAGTATGCAGGAAGTAGAAGAGGAGCGGTGAAAAAAAAGACACTTTTTTCACACTTTTTTGTTGGACGCAGCATATAAGTGAAAATGTGTTGCCTTTTCAAAGTGATAATACTTTGGAAACTGATGTTTTGGGGGGGAAAAAAAGTGACAATATTTTGTGGACAATATATGGAAGAAATTCCAGAGTTCAGTTCAGACTTATTGAAGCAACAGACTTATTGAAGCAACAGACCTCCGTTCGTGTTTGGTATTAAGCTATAAACACAGTAGATCCTGGAATCAATTGAAAATCTCCTGCTTGATGAGAAGTACAGCTTAGTGAAACGGTCTTCAATTCTCATTCTTTGACCTAAGCAAGGAGGGAAGTTTGTGTTGACAACTGTTCCAACCTACATTTAAACACCACCAAAAATCACAATCGTCTGCACTGTGCATAACTTTCTGAAAATCAATGAAGCAGTGTAATTAAACATTGCATAAATTACTACAGGTCAATCTGTAGAAACCTCTCCTCGAATGCTTAAAATGCTTTTACCCTACAAACAGGAAGAGCGTCACTGCAGGGTGTCTGTAAGGTCACGTGGTTTGACACCCAACAAAGGTAATGTGTCTCGTGTTATCATTATCGTCCTGGCCTCATAATAAAACACACACACACACACACACACACACACACACACACACACACACACACACACACACACACACACACACACAC
>JASSRZ010000042.1:4174377-4184585 GCA_032164315.1 Malacoctenus gilli | reverse complement strand
ACACACACACACACACACACACACACACACACACACACACACACACACACACACACACACACACACACGCTCACTCTGAGCCACCGTTACTGCTCTTACCCTCTAAATCATCTGCTGCATAATGTGTGCATATTGTAATCTGTCCATTAAGAGACTCATTTGCAGGAGATGAATGGATTCATACTGTATATTGATTAAAATACCTGATCAAATAAAGGCCAAGCTGTAGCAGCTGGTCTCCTATTTGGTCTTGAGAGCACTGCAGGGGAGTGGTTTACTGCATGATAATGAAGTAGTCGGAGCGGAAAAACCAACGCCGGCCCCCCCCCGCCACCATTAACGCCACGGCAAAATGCCAAATGCAAAATGTTGGGAATGGTGATGGATTTTTAGCACTGTCTACGCAAAAGGAAAGTCCTTGAGGGAGGGAAAAAGTATTATTTGCCCAGGAGCAACACAAAGTGCTATTAGATGTCTCGGCTGCATTAATAAATTATGCTTTGTTTTGATGTAATGTAAATGATGCAAAGAGAGATGAAATGTTGTCGGTTTACGGGGCGCAGAGGAAGTCATTCTGCTCTGGATGCTTCTGACAGAAGGGAAGTAACGCGCATACCAACAAGAGCTTCTGTGTGTTTGCAGCGCGAGGCGCCGAGGATCACCGTGTCCGCCTGTGATTAAAGAGGACAACGCTTTAATGGTGACCTACCTGCAGTCCGATGGGTCCTGGCAGACCTGGGAACCCTCTGGGTCCTTCATCTCCCTTCTGGCCAAACATCCCCTGCTGTCCTCTCGGTCCAGCCTCCCCATCACTGCCCTGGAAGAGGTCAAACGCACACAGAATCCTTCACTGTCATCGCCAATAAAACGGACCGTTACTAATCTCTGCGTCACAAATGTGACTGTGTTTCTTTTTTTTCTCATGACGTTTTCTTCTTCTTTCCTCTCTTCTGTTTATCCTTCTCAAGGTTGCACAGTACACAAACGTGGGTCAATGCACACGATCAAACACACGTTAAGGTGGACAATTACAGTACTTCAATGTCTGTTCTGAAGGCTTTTTCATGGCAATTTCACACTTTCAAAGTCTTACACCAAGGTTTAAAAAAACCTTCCCATGCAGTTCAACTAACTCTGACAGCTCAGACATGTGCACTCGCTGGCCGAGAGTTTATTTAACCTGCACGGCCTTTGTCATCATTTAGAGGAAAATACGTCGCAGCCAAACGGTGACAAGGCAGCAGCTCCCGGTATTGACGCGCTGTACGCCGGGTTACCTGGGGGAGCAGCAGGTGCCTACCAAAGCTGCTCAACAGGAGTGGGGGGTTACAGTAGCATATAGCCACAGGGTTATGGTAAACAGCGCGTGTGAAAGATGCTGACTTCATCTGTGAAGTCAGAGGTGCGTGGTGCTACTGAGGATCGAAAGAAGGGGGGGACTACAGGGGAAAGAGTGAAGTGCTGACAGACTGGGAGTTTTCAGTTCAAAAGCATGTCAGCACTTGAAAGTGCTTAAGGAGCGCTTGCTGAGCCCTGGGACATGTAGGCAGCCTCCGGCACCGGCGCTGAATGCAGAGCAGTTTAGAGGGAAATGTGAGGTGATTACAGGTAGCACAGGTACGACTCTGAGGCAGGCAGCCAGTGAAAAGGTGGACTGAAGTTTAGAGACACTGAGCGCAACATCCACAAAGGACCTGAGGGCGGACAGACGAGCTCTTCAACTCATTGGGACACTCGAGAATCAACTATTCCGTTTATTTCTCATGATCAATCACAGTAATTACAGTAGCTGCAATAATACTTGTTAACTGTGAGCCATTATGGTTTTAGGACTCTTTGGTAAATTGTATGGAGGTATTTACCATCTTTAGCGTAGTTGGTGAGGATGGATAAAATTTGATTCAGCACAGTTAGTGATATTCAACCTTCGGGAGTAAAATATGCTGAGAACTGCTGTAACCACACAAGCTGAGGGAGGGAGAATTCACAAGTCACCTATAATGAGGCTCACTGATTACAGGATATGCTCAAGTTGTCCATACAAGCCATTTTTCTGGTTTTACATTTTGCAAAAATCCTATTTGAACCTCGTAAGTGAGGTTTTTACCTAAAAAGAGCTGTTTCAAAGATTGAATAATTCAACATTACATTGTATTTCTGCAATTCTGTTAAATAAATGCTAATTTTATTTATAGAACAGCATATTTACCACATTCTCATAAAGATCTGTCCTGCCCCGCAACAATACAAATGCTCCACCTTATCCCTGTCTGAATAACATCAGCGTGACTGAGCAGCCACAGATCTTGTTAAGTCTATGCTGAGAATAAAATTGGTTCATTCATTCTCCTGACAAACACTAATATTTATTTCATCAAGGACTGAGAGGGTGAAGTGGTCGGGGTCGTCAAAAGTAATAAGATCTGCATAAACGCGAGGAAAAAAAAAGGAGGTAATGTTGAAACGGCTCGGCGCGAGTCAGGACTCAGTCATGAAGATATGAATACACATGAGCAGACTGACTCACCAGGACAAACAACTGTTAAATAATTTGTTATTCAGCTTGGGTGCACTACCTGCTCACGGCAATCCGTCTCACCAGGTCTTTTCTAGCCCCCGCAGAGCCCTGCAGATGCTGGATTTTTCTGCTAGAATGGTTGTTGAGGCCTGATAACTTACAGCAACGAGCTGGTAGTTGCCCTTCGGCCATCAGCTATTGTAGAAACAGGACTTTCCCTGTTGTGTTAATGAGCTGGATGCTCTGCAGCATACAATGCCATCCCCTCGTCTGCTGTTGTGGGATGGGAGGCTGTTTCTAAACTGAGGATCACAAGTTCAATCCTAAGGGAGCGTTTCAAAGCAAAGCAAAACCTACATTTTAAATATTAGTTTGATTGGTGCCAAAAGTTGAGAGCGCAAGTGTTGTACTATGCAAACAGGGATTGTTTTATTTCTTTTTTCCAGGCTGTTCAGGATCCCTTCTACACTGAGCAGCAGACTCTGATGTGCAGCCATGCGGACTCACACTGGCCTTCATTGAACACTTTTTGCACCTAAACCTAAAACTTGTAGGAACACAGTCACCCTGCGGACACCTGCTGGCAGTTCAAATCTCTTCACACGAGTCCTTAGTTGCTGTTGCTGAAAACACTTGTTGAAGAAAACTAGCAAAACGTCAGCTTGGGACGAATTCCTCTCAGCAAAAACACTTCGTGTCAGTAGAAGTTTTCTACTCTGACTGCTACGTTTTTACCCTGTTTATAAAGGCCACTTTGTAAACTCTCTCTTTGGGAAGGACCGCTAAAAGTGATATCTCAAGTAAAAGTTGGGGCTAAAGGGGAATTTGTTTAACATCGCCATAATAAAAGGGTAGGGGATTTTAAAACGAACAGGAATTGCAGCCAAAAGGCTTTTGGACAGCAGAGGCGGCCGTGAAGAGCAATACTGTTGGCATAATGTGTCTGTGACCTGAATGGGCCAGCACTTAATTTCTGTCCATCTGGGGAATAAAACATTGTTTATTTATATCTTTCTGTCTCGTTGTAATGGGGGTCTCCAACCAAGCACCATTAGGAGCCAAGTGTTTAAGGCTTCCAATCTATCTAAATGCTTCAACAGCCCACTGAACTAATTATCACGCCATCAGCAGGAAGTGGTGTGATGGAATGAAAGCCTTCACAATGTTGCTTTCATTGGAAGATGGAAGAAGAAGGAAGGGTGTGGTCATGATTGATTGTCTGACCGACTGAATGATCGACAGATTGGATCGATTTGGCTCTTCATTGCAAACAATCGGGATCACTATCTTCTGAACTACACTGAGTTGAACTCAAAGAAGAGCTCTGTTTCATTGTTGTTCCCCAGAAAGCGGTGTGGCTTCCCGGGACTGACAGAACGCAGGCGAAGCAAAAGAAGAATGTCATCGTAAAACTTTCAGAAGCATCAAAAACAACAAGCAATTCTCAAAAATTTATGATCTGCCAAATAAAGGTTGAAAACCTTTTTGAAAAAGGAAAACAATATCTGGCATGAAATATTGGTGTGCGTGGGCTGGCGGGCGAGCATCTGTTGTTTTCATGTTTTATTCTTGAGTCTGACATTCATTGCATGTTAAAAAGGAAAAGTTTAACAAAGGGTGCGCGACCGTATTGCATTGGATGGATGTGAATGTCACAGAGTGAGGAGAAATGATACTCACAGCTGGGCCAGGGGCTCCAACCACACCTTGGAGACCACTCGGGCCTGGTGGACCCTAAAATCAGATGGGATGACAACGTTATACACATGGGAGAGTTTGCTGCTTGGACTGAGTAGTGAAAGGCAGTGAAAACAGCTGCACGACGCTTATCACAATTACTGCTTATGATCGGGAATCGAACTGTCAAGAATAGCTACATTAGATATCTGTTTTATCTGTTGGATCGCAGAAACACATTGTTTTTATCGGAAACACTTCAGGTGAACGTCTGAAATGTGGCAATTTAACCTGCAGTCTCTCATTTTAAATAGTTCACTTCTGAAACTCGCAGCTAAAATGAGCTTCGTTAGCGCAACAATTGCATGCTGTATCTTAAATTTGACACTTTATATGCAGCTGTGGCCTAAAATACAAACACAGACGAGATAAACAAACAACAAAGGACTCACAAGTTCACCCTTGTCTCCTTTGCTTCCCTTCTGCCCCGGTCCGCCAACTTCTCCCTGCAGTGCAAAACACAGACGCCGCACAGTTTCACATCTTTCCGACCAAACTCCAGAAACTCTTCCCAGCCACGTTTAGTCGGAGTCCAATATCTTAAAGTGTCACCTTTACCGTGATTGGGCAGTAAATATTTCTCCAGAGATTCTAATTTGATTGGCCCACAAAGACCTTGAGCGAGTGTTTGCAATTAATTGATTGGCTCCCTGTCTAACCCCATTGGCACTGTGATTGACAAAAAGGTGCGCTGGAGGACGTGACGGGGGTTGAAGAGGGATTGTGTGATGTTTGTGAATATAAAAATGCAGATATGTGTATCAACTGTGGACGTGGGATTGGCTTGCCGGAGGGTAAACAGGGTGTGCAGACAATTGACTATTTCGCTAAGTGTATTTGTTTATCTATTTGCCTTCAGAAATATTCAAATGCTTCCAGAGCATTAATTTTGTTTACCAAGTACAAGCCATTCCATCAGGGATGATAGTTGGAGCTAAAACAAGCGCCACACTCGGCAGAATAATTGCAAACTTTATTTGTCTATGGACGGTGTTTAGTGCGCTGAGAGCACAGGTGGTTGTGTGTCTGTGTGTGTGTGTGTTAACCCTGTGCTGGACCAGTGACCAGTCCACAGTGTATCAGTCTGTTATATATTCACGACATCTAACATGTAAAGCAGGAATGGATGATTAATGGATGGAATTTATGTGATGTTTTCTGGAATGTTCGCATGATATAATAGTTCACAGTTAAATACAGGTAAAGTTCAGCAGGAAGAATCGACTGTAAATCAGCAGTAAACATGACAAAAAAACTGAAACATCACAAAGATAGAAAAGACACATTTCTTGGATTTCTCAAGAGGTTATTTATGTTTTTCTTGATTTATGTTAATGATGTTCATGCGTTGAAGAAACAGTAGATGCAGTTTCTCTCGTTGAATTCAAAAGAAGACTCTTGTTGTCATGGAAATCTCAGTTCTACCATCGACTATCAGAGCTAATTGTAACTGTCTTTAGTGGACATTCTCTACAAAGAGTGAGAGAACCATACTCTACCTTGTCACCATCCTCTCCAGGGGGACCCTGGGGACCAGCTGGACCAGGGAGACCAACAGGACCTTGAATGCCATCGCGGCCAGCAGGACCCATGGGACCTTTCTCTCCCTGTAAAGAACGTGGCTCCCGTTCATCAGACGGTCATGCGGCTGAACAGCCAGGAAACTTTGAGATAGCGAGAGTCAGACAGAAATACTTACGGGACCCCCTTTCTCTCCGGCGGGGCCAGGTGGTCCCTGCGGGCCGTTGCGTCCTGTCAGACCGATAGGACCTCCAGGGCCAGCGGCTCCTCTCTCTCCAGGAGAACCCTGTCACCAAAGAGCCCAAAGGCATCATGTAGATTATGTGGAGTCTAGCTAACAGGTGTCAGCGTCTTTCAGCAAAGCTTAACACGACAGGAACGGTTCCCTGTCCACCCCGTCACTCTGTTCTGTTGTGCGTCTGTGTTTACATCCATACGAGTGGCTGAGGTTTACACCAAAGCGCTGCTGCAGTTGCTTAAGTTTTCGTCTCCACAAGGACGAAGCAAGTATGTGATGAAAAAGCAACTGAAACGGCTTTGATCTCATCGGTCTATTTTTTTTTTTGATTAGTGTGTGGAGCTTTGATGGCAGGAATAAATGAGCAGCAGTTTTTACTCAAATAAGATATCGACTGGTAACGACAGTAAAAGTGCATCGATCCTGTTGAGAGCCTCGAAACTTCATAAGTGAAGCAGTGGAGGAACAAACCCATCCGACTGAGAGGACCGAGCTGGTTGGCTGTGCCAAGGCCTCGTGGAAGGTCTCTCATTCTGCCCCCCATCAGCGGGTCTTATTACCCTGCTCTTCACTGCTCCTGAGAGGCGACTCATCACTGAGTGGGTGGCCCAAATCGCATAAACTGTGACTGCGTCTTTGATCAGCAAGTCGTTATGGCGACTTGCTACCCGGGGAAGGGTCTCTGGATGCTTTCAAATGACATAAAAACATCATCGTGTCATGTGTCCAAGCTTCACCCTCACACACTCACACAGACACACGCTCACTGATTCAGCTGCCACCTGGCACTCACATCACATGCTGGGCCCATCTCATGACTGACGGTGACACATGCACACATACACGTTGGGACTACAAGTTTCCTGCCTGATTCTAGTAATCGAAGCATGTTTTCATGCTTTTTAAGGTCATTTAATTAACCGACATAATTGTCTTGTAAATAATTTTTTTATAGAGAAAAATACATTTGGCCTGAAACAACTATTGACCTATTTTTTTTTTAACTTAAATGTCAGTTATCAACCCACATAAGCCCCCCGTGGGTCAGCATGCGATCAAGCTGAATAAGAGGTTGCTAAAGAACAAGACCACACAAACACGCGCACATGCACACACACAAAAAGTTTTTACAACTCAAAACACTTTACATGCCTTTCTTCCGCTTCCCCTCCTCTTATTTTAACCATTTTTTCCTCCCATGAGATTCTCCAACTAAAAATCCAACCTGCCAATCAATCGAAACATTCAAAGATGTAAAGTTTGTGATTTGTTGCCTTCATCCTTCCTGCTCTTTCATTCTTCTGAGGCTTTGCCATTCAAGCACACATATATTGCCTAAAAAGACTATGAAAAAAACCACAGACACACACACACACACAACACTCAGACTTTCCCACAGCACAACAGCAGCTCAATCTCTGGCAGGAAATCGATGCAGGAAAATATCAGATCTCTTGTGTGCGTGGGCACCGCACACCAGCCTCTTTTTTTAGGGACTTTTTTTTTTTCAAACACTACCAAAATAGTCTATAACATGTTTTCAGCCAATGGCTCACTTTCAAGACAATTTAGGAAAACTATCTCATTTTGCAGTGGGAATGGTTCTCAGTCACTCAGAAAACACCCTTCTTTTTTCCCCTCACTTTCATCATCTCTTTATCCGGGCTCCGCATATCCGCTGTCATCTAATCTGGTGTTGCTCTGTCGCTGGTGAGCAGGGGCAATTATCGGGAGCCCGCGTTTAACGCTTGAAGAAAAATGTCAGGCGGTTCAAAGCTGCCTGTCAGTCAGATTTCTGTACAGAATCAACGCCGGAGCTCCCAAGGCTTTTCATTGCATATATTGCTAACCGAAGGGCTCAAAGAAAAAGGCAGGGGAAGAAGTGTCCCACTTATTCCTGGATAACCCGGCTATTCGAGGTCTTTTGTACGTCACAAACTTTGTACGAGCTTAACGCCCTCCAATGTTTAATGGTAGCTTTTGAGACGGGTGCTACATAAGCAGGAAATAAACGCTCCTCAGCGTACTCGAATGTGATTTTCTTCCGAGATCGAAAAATATGAGAGAAAGGAGGCGCAAGCTTCCTCTGTTAGTGCCACGACAGTTGCTGTGGCAGCTACTGAATGTGACAGTGAAAGAGAAGTCACCAATCATATTGCAGGGATAAAATGAGGTTTTCTTTTTTCAATTAGGCAATCAATGATTAGGCTGCGCCTTCAGTGCATTGTTGTCAGGCAAAAAACACCATGAATCAAGCTCCACATTGCTTTTATCTGTGACAATATTGTTAGGCAACGTCTGAAAATGAATCTTCATAAACATGAAGTGTTTGTTTGCAGTAATATGAAACAAAATTAGCTTCATGAAAGTTGACTCAGGAAGAAGAATTAACACATGTACAATCATATCCGTGCACAAACTGTATCTTCAAGGGCTTCTTGCCACTGGCTCCAAACTCTTGTTTGCCTCTGCCAACGTTTGAGTGTTTTTACATTCATGCTAATAACTGATCTCTTAACTACGACGATCTTGATTTCAGTCCTTCCATCTAGACACTCCAGTTAACACTGCACGTGCTGCTGAATGACCGGAGAACGGAGCTGTGCGCAGCATGTGCCACTCTATTCTCCGAAAGCTCGAGTCACTTTTCACCGCTATCTCTGTGGCAAAGGAGGGATGAGGTAACCATAGTAACAAGCTACTTACGATGGGGCCAGGGGGACCCTGCGGCCCTTCTCCTCCCTTCAAGCCAGCTGGACCCTGAAAGCAGAGGACAAAAGAGGGTTACATCTCGCTCACTGCAGGCTGACACTCAATGTCACTCAAACAGCAGTAGCCACAGCTGTCAAATGTGTGTGTGTGCGTGCATGTGTGTGTATGTGTGTGCGTGCGTGCGTGCGTATGAGAGTGTGTGCGCGTGTGCGTGTAAAGAGTTTGCTTAGTCAGGGAGTTTGAAAAACATTAAGTAATGATCAGTCATTTTATATTCCATAATGAGTGGGATGAAAGCTATTCAGCAGAGTTAGTCTACTTGTTTTAAATGACTTTATGAATAGTCAACTGAATGTTGTTCAACTTTTTGATTTGAATCTCCTTAAAAGAATTTATATTTATACTAAAAGTGTGAAGCGTTTTTGAAACTGAGTTTTAAATTACAACTCTGCATTTAATGTATCCGTGCTCAACAATTTTACAGGCTTCATGCAAGAAAAAACAAAAAAAACACAACCGTGTTAGTGCCCCCACAATTTTTTCTTACTATATGAAAACAGTTGTTTGTTTGCTTAAACGAAACCCGAAGAGGAAACCTGCCACCTGCTTTTCATGCAAAGATTCTGAAGGTGATAAAAGGTTTTAACTCTCAACAGTAAAAGTGAAGATAACAGCCCTCAATGTGCTGGTGTTGCATATTTTGTTCTGCAAGAGTGCGAGCCCGACTACTTTTTGTTAATGATATGAGTTGGCCCACATCCAGCACAGAGTTATGTTAAAAAATGCCAAGTTTTGAAAAGAAATGATGACGCTGCAGTGACACGGCAAAGGAATCTTCATTGATCAAACACCAACGTTTATAAACGTTTACGTCGTCTGCAGTTCGGTTTCCATCAAAGTAAAACAGTGTGTTGCCCAATAAAAGATTATGAAGCTGCAGGTAGACGATGTTCCAGTGATTGGAGGGAAGTTCAGGTTCAGTCGATCTCTGGGTTCATTGTCTTTGAGATGCTGGTGCTTTAATGACAATAGCTGTGCTGAATCACAGCATCGGGATGCTGAAGCTGCATATGGAAAACATACATAGCTCACCGGAGGCTGGAAAGACTTTCATTACAATAACTAATTTACGGGCTCCCACGGAGCCAGCGGGTGCACAGGCTGTCAGGCCGGCCCTCCACCTCCCTGGCTCACACAACTCACCACGGTGCATTAAAAGACTGGATGTTTCTTTACTGGACACACAAAAAGTTATTTATTGGCTCATATATCACTGCAGAGCTTTTCCTCAAGACTGAGAGATAGGACGAAGTGCGTGTATGTGTGGATCTCTCTGAGCCCATCAAATAGAGTGAATAACCCGTGTGTGTGTGTGAGTGTGCCTGCTGCTGGAGCAGGATACTTTATGCGTAAGTGTGTGTGTGTGTGTGTGTGTGTGTGTGTGTGTGTGTGTGTGTGTGTGTGTGTGTGTGTGTGTGTGTG
>JASSRZ010000042.1:4113146-4163376 GCA_032164315.1 Malacoctenus gilli | reverse complement strand
AGTCTCAGGTCCAAAAAACAGATGTTTTGTGCAATGCAGTATGCTGTCTTTCCTTTTTAGGACCCCTGACATCAGGCATGGCTGACTGGCGTACCACAGACCACATGAGGTCCCGTCACCGTTATTTGATGAGTCTGAGCTGATTTCCAAACATGAATAGAAATTGCAGTTTCATGGGTCATAAAAGAAGTTGATTTCATTTGAACCAAATAAGAATCATCAATACAAACACGCACACGGATTACAAAAACAATTGACTTTTTTTTTTTCACCACAGTTTGGCCCTTTGGCAGTGAGGATGAAATATTTGTGGCCGTCCCAAAGAAAAAGGCCATCCCTGGTGTTCATCGTGCAAAATAAATCACACGGCTCCAATATTCTTCACCCTTCCAGCACTTTCTCTAGTCAAAATAAAAGCCTCATTTCATCAGCCACGAGTCCCAGTTCCAACCATTTTGCTATGCTGCTTTAGGTAAAGCTTAAGAAACTGTAACTCAATATTTCAGAACGAATTCATAACGAGGGACGAAATTGCATTATACTCACAGGTGCTCCTTTGTCCCCTGCAGGACCCTCTTTGCCTGGGTGACCCTGTGCGAAACAGATCCAGCAGTCGTTCATTTCGGTTATTTGAAATTTGGTAAGAATGATAACTTACAAGTGTTACTTGTGTTACTTACAGGAGGGCCGTCGGCACCGCCGAGACCAGCCAGACCTTGTTTCCCTTGAGGGCCCTACAAAAAGTGCGATACATCGACGGACAATTGAATGTTGAATGTTTTCCCTTCAGTGAAGCAAAACAAGTCCTCATGCACATGATGTACGTAAGCACATGTCTGCTTGTGTGTATTTCTGTGTGATTCTGCCTCTTGAGGAGCCAGAGGAGCTGTGGAGCTCAGCAGCAAATCTGCACAATCACTTAGGGCTTCTAGAGGGAAAAAACTCCTTCAATGAGACAGCAGCTCTAAGTCTCCACTTACTTTTTCACCAGGAGGCCCGATTGGACCTTGAGGACCAATAAGACCCTGAAAGACAATAGAGAAAAGATGTCTCAGGAGCTTAATCAGCCACAAAACCATTTATACATCATGTGAAAGAAAGTGGGACATTTTATAAGCGTTCTTTACCCATTTACTGTTATCGTTTTTTAATAATCCTACACTTTGCTCAGTCAAATATCTTCCGGTAGTTGTGAATAAAATAGCTGATACATTCTATAGTTAAGCAAATCTGAAAAGCAATCAAACAAGTGAGGTGTGCAATTGTGGAGAGACATATTGCGCCTCAAGACAACACGTTGTTTATTTAATCTGCATATAAACACAACAAGTTGTTTCTATTACTTCGTGGGAAAATTACGCCACTCTGTTCAAACTGTGAGTGTCGGGCAGGACCGTCAATCTCACCCACTGCTGATCAGGGTGAAATACCACGAGGTATTGTTTTGTCTTCGAGACAAGATGGTGTAATCAGGTCAAGTGCCATCAAACGTATTTAATCTCAGCAGGAAGTAAAGAAAGGTAATATTCTTTGTGGTTAAGAAAATACAAAGTGGAGGAACACTTACAAAGACATCGGATTTCGTGGCACAACGCAAGCAATGATTAAAGATTCGATGAAGAAATGAGAAAGGAGGAGAGCAAAAGAAAAAACATGAATATAGACTTGATGAGGAAAACAGGACTGCGAGTGATCATTTGAGCTCCCAGCGGTCTCCGTTTGCCTGTCGGCATGGCAAAAAGGACCGAAGCACAAAAAAGGAGAAAGACGCACGGAGCAAAAAGGCCGAAGAGAGAGATCAAGGGACGGAGCGAAAAAACCGAGACAGTGTGAGACAGAGCAAGACACAGATCAGTCAGGGCTCGCATGAAAAGGTGGACGCTGTGAGAGAAGATGGGAAGAAAGAGGACTTACATGTGGACCAGGCATGCCCTGTTGCCCAGGGGGTCCTGGCTCTCCTTGTGGACCCTGCAGGCGACAATGAAAGGAGGAAAAAATGAAACTTTAATTGACCCCTCAAGAACGATTTACTATCATTGACTAACCACTTAAGATAAAGAAGAATTTGATGTTTATTTTGTTAAATCTGTACTTAAAGAAAGTCTGCAAGCTCTCTTGAGTTGTGAAAACAGTTTTTTGTTGTTTTTTTTCCACACAGAATGTTTGGCTTTCTTACATTGAAGCAGCCGGTATACAAGATGCCTCAAAAATGTCTGTGATTATAAAGTCTCCCCTTGGTGAGGTATTTTTTGCGAACGGGTTCTGCGAATTTCAGAACTCATTGATATCAAAACCAACATTTAGCAAACCCAAGACTGACACAAGGCATTAATGGGAAACACACCAAGCTTCCATTGTTTGGTGTTCCTTCAACAGCTGTTGTGCCTTTCCAGCCCAGTGAATCAGTGGCCACAGACAAGCTGTGGGTTTGTGCAGCTGTCTTGACTGATGATCGCTAACCTCGCTCAGAGACCCCACAGAGACCCTCCAGGAAGATAAATGCTCCGCAGGACACGCAGGCTTTCTATTCTGCTCCTCAGTCGGGAGGTCCTTTGAGTTCAAGGTGACTTTGGCGAGCGGAATTTGTACGCTGCTCTCAATCGCTTCGTCGAGTCAACAATTCAAATTAATCTCGTTCACGTTTTGTGAAATGCAGATTGAAATCCCCTTCAAATGACAAACTCATTGGTAAGGTGTTAATGGAAAAACGTGTCTAAACGAGGGGCAGAGTGAGAGTGGTGGCCAGGGTGGCATTCGTCCTCTCGCACGGTCAGCGGGCCTCACTTTTTTATTGACTTTACAGGCAGTTATTAGCATAATGACACCGTATTTGCTTGAGTCCCTGCTGATTGGGTTTCATACATAGCAGCCATTGACAAAGTCAGAAGGGACTGGAATCTCACATGTGTGGAAACTGAACATCACATGCATAAAAACTCTACTCACCAGGTTTCCTTTGGGACCGGCTTGTCCGTCCAGTCCAGGCAGACCCTAAAGAGTTGAAAAACAATCATGTCAGTGAATAACACTACAAGTCGCATCACAATAAATCCTCACAGGTGGGCACACTCACACGTTGTCCTGCAGGACCTGGAGACCCTCTTGGGCCGAGCAGACCTCTGGGACCCTGTGTATGAGAATGGCCGCAAATTGAAGAGGCATAAACAATCAAATACCTGTTCCTAAAGGATGCATCACATCCATCATTACACTGGTGACGAAACAAGACAGAGAACACTGGATGCAGTCGAAACTATGTGCAGCACACGCTCACTTAGTGCTCTGAATGCATGAAACCCTGACCTCATGTGGTCATGCGCGAGAACTGCAGGCAGAGGAGACGAAAAAGTTTTCTTTTTTATTAATTTCCTCCATTATGCACATTAGACGAGAGCTCCTGCTTTAATCTTTCATCTTATTGACAGAGGGTGATGAAATGCAGTGAAACTGTTCCCTTCAAAGGCCTGTGCTGTGTTAGGTATGACAGAGAGAGAGAACTATTTCTCAAGCAACGCTATTGTCCATTGAAATGCACGGGGCAGAATATAGCCGTTTCTGGCAGGTAATTGCAGAATAGCACATTATCCAAATCTATTTTTTGATGTATTATGCAAAGCCATTCTGTCTTTGGCGAGGCTGAGATTACAAACGCAATGGTCCTTGCAGACTGGAATGTCATTACGGTTGCAGTAAGGCGAGCAGGGCGAGGCCGTGTGTTTAAATAATTGCCAGAATGAATGCTGGGGAAAGAATGAGGGGATGAAGCACAGAGCAGGAGGGGAGAGCGCAAAAGTAGTGATCGTACTTTTATCCTTTTCAGATATTGCCCATAAAGCTGCTCTCTGAGAATCTTAATCAAACAACATTTTCTGCTCGTATTATCAGATAGAAACAAATGTACTTACACTCTCTCCAGCTACACCTCTCTGTCCAACCTGGCCATCTTCACCCTTTTGGTTAGGGAAGGTAAATCAAGGGTTATCAGCAGTCATCCTAAAATTACAGGGTCATTTTGGAAGACGGATGATCGAACGCATGATGGGCGAGGTGCTACTCACTCTGGGGCCGTCGTCTCCTGGAGATCCTGGAGAGCCTTGAGGACCCGCTTCTCCCTTTAGGACAGGAGCAGAGAGAAAAAGACCCATCAGCACAAACTTAGGGCCTCAAGAGAATCGACAGGTTTAATCACAGCCAGTCACTTGACTTTGATCATGTTTGTTGGGTTAAAAGAAAAACAACAACCCCCACCCCTTCCCCAAATAAACATTACAGTATGTTAAAGTTCAGTCCTTTGGCAATAAAATCTAAAGACACAGCAAATCCTGTAAAGACAGCTTGAAAAAAAGCATGACAAACTGTCCTTTAACCCACAATAGGCATCATCACCATGACTGGCATGGGCCTATATGGTTTCTACTATTCTTAGTGCTCTATAAGGACAGGCCTGCCCATAGTGACTCTGTAATTAGTCTGTATAGGATAAGCCCATTTAGAAACAGCACTCTATGATTTTTTGAGTGTACTCTTTATGTCGTCCCAGATCCCACAAACACAGGCCTGGTGAGAGGCAAGCCTGAGTGGTTCTGTCTTCCGTCCTGCCTCCCTAAACTGGGTCAAACGTCCTAATGAATTCACATCTGTCAACTCTGAAGTGTACATGGGACGGATGGCGAGCGGACTTTAAACTGGAAGACAACCTTGACGCCGCCGTAAGGAGAGGGTAGAAAGCAGCAATGACAGTGATCAATGAACGCGACGGTCTGCAAATAACACAGCGCTCGTCCTATTTTTGAAGATCAGAAGAATCCCAGACATTCGTCCTCTGACTCAGGAAACCCCAAAGTTCTGTTCTCGGACTCACTCTGTGTCCCTTCTCCCCTGGAAGACCCGGGAGCCCGTCGAAACCTCGGTCACCCTGCAAAAAAACCAGGAGACATGAAGCTCTATCACTGCATTGAACACAGTGGATCTAAGGTAAATGATGATTGTGGACATGTTGTGGTTGAATAAAACCCAGCCTGCTCTCTGTACCTTGCCCCCCGCCTCTCCTGGCATTCCTCGTGCTCCGTCAGCTCCATTACGGCCCTGGAGGAGGATGATGAGATGTCGCGTTAGGTGGAAACAGCATCAGAGAATAAACAGGGAAGAGGCACGTTTGCAATATTGGTCAATGGTTAAATAAACAAAGGGTTTATACATTCAAACAACACAGACGATCATTGGGTGCAGCTGACTTATTGGAAATGAGGCCATGTCTCGAATGTAACAGTCTTCTGTTTGGGCAACGTAGCATTAAGATGTGTGTCGTTCAACCCAAGATATGAACTAAACCCTTTAGCTGCCACATAAGCTGTTGTTTTAATGAAATGCAACAGAAGAACTTCTTAAAAATCTCCTTTGAGCCTGGTCAGAAAGTGTCCCTACCCTCTTTCCTGCTTTTCCCGGAAGACCTGTTGGACCTTGAAGACCTCTGGGTCCCTATTCAGAAAACACAGAAGAGAGAAAAAAATAACCAATCAAAGAATAGTTTCCATCACAAAGGCTTATTGTGTAAATCATGTCATCAAATGAGTCCAGAAAAAGGGGGGGAGGGCTTTTCTCACCTGAGGTCCAGAGTCCCCACTGTCCCCTTTAAGGCCAGGAGCACCAGGACCTCCCTATTTGAAAATGTAAACACACACACATTGTTTTTAGTGGCTGTTCATGTTGCCAGTTAGGACAAATATTTTGTCATCCCATGATTTGGCTCAGAAACCGGTATACTCAGAACCTAATGCTAATCCAAACACACACATTGTAACATTTCAATCTTGGAATTGCGCATATACAAGCAGAAACTTCCCGGAGCATTTTTCCGTGCACGCAAAAATCTGACACATGTCCAAGAATTTCAGGATTCATTTGTTGTTTGCAAAGGGCATGACGACACTGGTCATATGGAGGACACACCCAAAAGAAGACAAAAGCTCCAGCAGTTATTTTCAGACCATCAGCATTATATGAGAAAGCATCTCAGTGTTTACTGCAAAGACTTACATGAAATGTGTTCACAAAGTGTTTTCATCCAGTCCTCATTTTCAAATGACTTAACTCAGTGTCGGATATTGGTGATTAATGATGTGATGACTTGTGTGCTGGAGAGGCAAACTGGCGATGATCAGTGACTCACCACAGGACCAGATCTTCCTGTCATGCCCGCAGGCCCGGGAGGACCCCTCATTGCCAGCTGTGGATCAGACAGACGACCATTAAAAACCACCACCGACCAACGACACAAACACTGATACATTCTACACACGTACATAAAGACAGACAGCCACACACAACCAGTGCGTCTTCCTCTAACCCAAGAAGTTTGAGAGTGATTGCAATCATTGACGTCATCTCTTCCTAATCAGGTTATACTACGGCTGAAAGGCACATTTATTAGGGCAGCCTTTTACTTTGTTTTTAAATAGTTGTTTTCCTAATCTAACATTGATTCATTTTGAATGTTGACACAAGTGGAAGGAACGACAACGGACATTTGAGTCATTCATTTAACCTTGGCGTATTGTGACCCCAAAATCTACCAATAGGCCTTTTTGTCTACTTCATTCATTGCAGCAAAATGCACTGAAAAATGTCACTAATGTAATGACTTTTTTATTGTGGTCCCTAATCCTGGTAAATAAAAGTTAAGCCACACATATAATGTATTTTTCAAATAATTTGGATGCTTTCAGAGTCAAACTGTGGGCCAAAATGGGCCCCTGGCGAGCTGGCTTTTGGCAGCTAACCACAACTTTAACACCCCTGATCTAACTGGACACTAACATGTGAAGGGTCTGCAAATAATAACAAAGAACGCAAACAAGTCTTCATCCATTTGATGCTTTTGCGGCACAGAACGTTACAACATGCAAAGTCCACTCTGTTCCTGCTCATGGTTTACCACGCGGCTCTTTGCTTGTGCTGAAGGTTGACCACAGCGAGATCGTGCCAAAGACGCTGTCTGGAACCTATTTGCAGAGTGATTACTGAATTCACTAATTCAAAGGAGAACCGTTTATAATCGGCCACAAACTCATTCGTTATTGCTTGTGTTGATTTTGTTTTTGCAGGTGTCTGAAATAAATGAATACAGGAGCACTCGTGTGCACTGTGGGATTGAAAATAACTCCAAACGGAGCACTATTTACTCCAATAAATCCCTCCCCATGTAGTCTGTGCCTTTTCTAGTGTTTTTTCCATTCTACAGACCAAACCCTTTGGCATACGACACAAATACAGGGAGGTGACAAGTGCTTTCGAGACATTACTAAACACAGGACCCGGGCAGCCTTCCAGCTCCATAGAGTGTTGTGAATGTGCGAATATTCTGTGTTTGTGCAACATATAATGATCTCCATGTGTTCAGTTTTCAAATCACACTTTGCCGAGACACTCAAAATGCAACTTGTTTTTTTTTACAGCACCCTAGTTGTCAGGACCCCTGAGTGGGTGCTAACATATGTCTTTGCTTTATATACTGCTTAACTTAAAACAGGTCCATATTTTAAAAATGAGACAATTTATTGGACAAATGGGACCAGTAAAAGTGACTTCTCCTCACATTATATACTTTTTTGTGGGTCACTGAAATGTATGACCTTTTTCTCTCAAATCTGTCAGATTGCATTGATCATGAATCGCATTCAGCTGAAGATAAAATGCGATATAAAAGAGACAGAGATACAGAATTCACACAGTGAGCTGATAACAGTGTAATTGGATCCGATTGAGCAGCAATACTCACCCTGGCCTGGGAGAGAATGGCCTGAGCCTGAGCTTCCTGGGCTGAAACCACAGGTCCCTTGTGTGATTCACCGCCTGCACGGAACTGTCAGCCACAAAACAGCAAAGAAACACAATTAAAACCCAAATAGACTCGTCTCGTTTTTACAGAGTGAGACATCTAATGTCCCCCTCGGTGAGTGTGTTCAAATCTGGTAAACTTATAAAACGACTGCGATGCGCACGCAAACACACACACGCACACACACACACAAACACACACACACACACAGATTGCTGTCACCCGGCCATTCAGAGCCCCAGTCACTGGTTCCACTCCATTGCACCAGCTGACATTTACAAGGTAAGTGATTTGTAACCCAAAGAAAATAAGGCTGCGATCCTTTGGCCTGCTGGTGATGCCATGAGGTAAACTTGCTAAATGAAGTGAGTTCACGGGCTAATGCCTGAGATGAAGGGCGCACAGTGTGTGTGGGAATTGAGACGGACAACTGAGTGGGCATGTGAAAAGCAGCGGGACTTACTGGGAGCATCAGAATGGTACCTGGCGGCCCAGGGACACCGTCTGAACCGGGAAGACCAGGACGACCAGGGGGACCCTGAAGAGAGAGCGGGGGAGGCACCAAAACATTAGAGTGAAGTCGAGGCGAAAGGCCTGAAGAAATGACATACAAAGCTATAACTGCTGCCACACTGTGCAGAAAGACCTCTGAAGTGCTGCTGATGGAAAAGGTTCTTTGTAAATGAGTGAAGCTGGATCATCAGCTTTCATTTTGTTAACTTCTATACCAGTGCACTGCAATGCTGGGAAGAATTAATTAGATGTGGTTAATAGGAAAGCCATGTATTTTTCCAAGCGATAACGTGACTATTTTGCTTCTTCTCCATAATCCCTTGAGGGACTCGGCTAATTGAAAAGGAAAAAAACAGCAAAACAACTGATGACAGCACTAACAAACAATAGATAAAGCATTATTATTACAGCGACTGGAACCATAATCTGGTCACAGAAAGTCCTTGTTTATCTCCATAGACTTCAACAGGAAGCTGCTTTTGCCACAATTTGCATTGTTGTTTATTCCAAACAAACAAGCAACTAATCCTGCTAAGAGGAGCAAGGCAGGGAATTTAGTCACAGGCAAAGACAAAGCTTGTATTTTCATTAAGTTCGCCTTGAGATATTGCCTGCAGGAGAGGACTGACTTTATAACGAGACAAAGGAGGCAGAGCGATTGCCCTGCGAGACTCGAATGCTCATTAATATCCTGAAAACAAAACTGCTCAGCGAAGGGAAAAGGGAGGGTGAGAGCTGCTTCTCTTTACACAAGCAAGGAGGAAAACGAGTGGCCTTTGGGTGGCACCAGAGGAGAGATCACTTTGTAATATAAATTAGGGATGGGTTCTTTCAATAGTGGCTATTTGAGGAAAACCTCAAACGCATCTCGTCTGCTTTCATGCGTGCATTTCGCTGCTTTGAGTCCATGATTTGTCCGTCTTCAAGTGCGTCTGTCTGCCACAGCTCCGTTTTGAGCTGAACTCCAGACTTTGGCATTTTGTTTACAAGCCTCCATTGATGGTGTGTTAACATTGTCACAAACTATGATCAACCAATGGAAAACTGCATCTGAGGCACCGGATGAAAGAAGACAGGGGTGTTGCTGAAGTCAGCGGGACTTCTGCAAAGCATTTGGTCTGCTCTGAATTAAAAACCAATACGTCTCAACGTGGCTAAAATTTGGTTCAGACCCGGCAGTAATCAGGTCTCTCATACTAAATATAGAGAGTACAAAAGTACATTTTGGTGTTTAAATGGTTTTTGAATTAAAAAAAATAAGATTGAAATTGAAAAGTCCGACGTAGAAAACAGAATAGAATAAAGTAGGATCGAATGAATCAGCATCATCGATAAAGGTGGTGCCATCAGCCTGAGCAGTAAATAAAGGAATGCAAACTTATCAAGCACCAAATCGAGCCCACTTGTACCCGCTGTTTCCAGGAAAACCAGGATCCACTTAGCAGTCATGTCATGAGCACCAATCTCAGACTACTTCAAATTGATACCATGTGTTTCCACCCGCCCTTTTTTCACAGTGGTGGCCAGCAGGCTCCATGCATGTCTGTTATCACGAGCAGAGTGGCATCCAGTGTTAATAATTGCGCTACATGGCTGGGAACGTGGTGTTTTTGGGTGGAAAGGAGTGGGGAGCATGGTCGCCAGAGGAGCGATCAGAGGCTGAGTGCAGGCGGAGACTACGTAAAGGAAAACCACAGGACTGCAGAAACCAGTCGCTTTTAATCCTCCCGTCAATCCTCAGCAAGGAAGCGTCTCATGGGGGGAAATGGGGGGGGGGGACTTCAGGACTGAAAAAATATTTCTTGATCACTTTGACCCTGCAGAACAATGCGTCTTTTGTCCCGTTGACAACTCGCATTGAGGGAAGTGCGTTTGGATGCTGGTGAGAAGTTTCACTGTTAGCCCCCAGAGATGAACTGAGCAGTCACCACAACTGGAAGGGAGGAAAAAAAACCAAGCTGGGACGAGAGGACCGACGCGAACTCGGTGTCATCCGATCAATCACATAAATGAGTGGATTCCCACGGTGGTGTTTGTCGACGTATTTCACAGCAAACTCTATCAACTCCTTACCAATCTGCAGCATATCACCACAGCTGTTTCTCCAAACTTCACTTGGTGACTACATTGACAGCTTATGGGCACCTCATTTCGCCACACCACTCCTCACTAATCCCCCCTCCTGCTGCAGTAGCAGGCTGCGTCCAATTGTATCATTCATTCCATGGCAGCGAAAAAGCACTTCACAGCTTTCCAGTGAAGAAGAAGGGAATCGGGGAATAAACACAGGGGCATTTATAAATAAACGCTCAAGAAAGATGGATGACTAAAGCTGAAGTCAGCTTGATAGGAGATTGAGGCTGAATTGTGGTCTGAAAAGGACTTTTGTTGGTTTTTGAAACTTTGTGTTGAAAATGGATCCTAAAATTTTCTCTTTTAACATGGGACAAGAGTCACGTTTCAAGAGGCAAAAGCAGAAAACGGGTGACAGAGCCTCACAGGAACATGTGCAGTCAGCTGGAAAACGAGGCCGGCTTTCACTCACCCTCTCTCCAGGATCTCCCGGGGTACCTGGGGGACCCTGCAATCCGGGGGTACCAGGAAGACCCTGAAACCAGACGCACATAAACTGAGCACAATTTCCCAGACTGCTGCTAAACCAGCATTCCCACCACAGCCGGTCTACCCGATACTTGTGATGCGGAGGCCAACAAAGACAGAAGCTAAGACACGGGTTTCAAAGCAGTGAGCCTCAAAATAAAGCCCCCCCCACCCCACTCCCACCCCCACCCCGCCTTCTTTCGCTCAGGCACTCACACATTCATGCAGAAATACACATTTTAACTGTCTCTCCCAACTCAAGCTTCACTGGCGATCAGGCCGACGCTCTTTCCATAAAGACATTTTTTCCCTCTTTAGCTGTTCTCCATCTGTGGAAGGCAGACAGGAGTGTGGGAGAACGTGATACTCACTCCTTGGCCGGGGGCTCCTTGGGGTCCTTCTATAAGCATCCCCTGAAAAAAAGGGAAAAAGTGGATACAGTAGCATTACAGGGCAGCCTGTAAATCCACAGGCAGAGGAGAAGGGGGGGTTGAACGAGACACAGTGAGTTTGAGGTTGAGGAGTTTACTCAAAGCAAATGATAACAAAAAACTTTTTAATCCGATGCGTGCCAGTTGTTAAAGTTTCAAACGAGGGCCTGTGGTGGCACACAGGGCTCGAGAGGGGGGGATGGAAACTGCAGCTGCAACTGCTATTTCCGTCAACGCTAGCCGGTTGTGGTAAATTGTATAGGACGGCTCCCTAAAGAACTCGCGAGGCGTTTTCGTGCAGACGGCGGCTGTTTTGTTGATGAAAGAGGAGGGTTAAATCTCATCAGGAGCCAGGATGCCACTGGCTGTCAGTGCCTCCAGCTAAATGATGACCTTCAGTTCAGATGCATTGAATATGAAATAAATCAAGATGTAAATCACATTTTGAGAGACATAAGATGAAAAGAAATGCATAAAAGAACGCATATTCTTCAGAGACCTCGCAGAGAATCAGATTCTGGGCTGTCATAGATTTATATAAATCTTTGAGTTTTGTCCTAATATGAAAGATGAGAAAAGCTAATTCTGAAAATATGCTTCTTATGTAATCTGTGGAGGATCGCCTGAAGGCAGATGATTGCTTTGTTCTGTTAGCTGAACAGCTTAAATCACCTGCACAGTCACTCAGAGAGAAACAAGGCCTCAAGAAACATAGTCGCATTGTTTAGATAAACCAAAACCTTTAAGCTCAATTATTTTTTACTGTTCAGCTTCTCAAATCACTTCGCATCAGCTCGCTGATTTATAATTTATTTATTTGAGCAAGCGAATACAGTTGTTCTTTTTATTTGAACACAGCAAATTTAAAGGAATCGCAAATGTGACTTGCAAAGTCGTCAAAATAGGTTTTCGCAACTCTTCATCGTTTCAGGCCAAAGTGATTTAAGATTTTTGTGTGACTTACTGGTTCAATGACGGCAGGTTCCCCTTTCTCTCCTTTCTCTCCCAGGTAGCTGTGGCTTCCACCCATCTACAAGCATATGAAGGACATAGCAAGTTTCTTTACACCCAAATCAGCTGGACCTTTGGTGTACGCAGACATAAAATGGCCTGAAAGCAAAAAAATGCCGAAATGTTCGATCGACAAGCAACAAATGTCGCGGCAGATGACCAAAGTGCCACCACCTTACAAAGGTTACTTAAATCACTCTCAGGACAGTTTCAAAACACCAAATGCTGACTGGTTTTATTCAAATAGTCGCTGAAGCAAATAGTGGTTTTCAGTCGTTGGAAAATATGAAGCTCAAGAATCGTTTTGCAAGAAGGTATAATTTAAATTTGGCCTGACGTCTATTTATTATGCATCCTCAGGGCCAGAAAGACCCCAACCGTGCTCAGATGTAGAGGTCGTTACCTGACACTATCCACACAATGACTTCACATGAAAGGAATTCACAAGCCAGGGTGCGCAAAAAGCGAGCGGCCTATACAGTTTAGCCTAAAGAGGAAAACAGCTCTTCATGAGAAAGCCGTAAAAAAAAAAAAAGGTAGGAGTTTGGAGGGGAGGGCGTGATTAGCATGGTTCAGCTGAACCCGAAGCAGACGGCTCTCCAGCCAACTTTCAGAGAGAGACTGTGTCACTTCCTGCCCCTGAGAACGAGGATCCCGAGCCAAACAACAGGGCTGGACGCAGGCCATGATAGACACTGGCTCAGCAGATATTTCTGCCTGGCTTTAGATGTCAATCTCGGCGGATTTGATGAAAAAACACCTTCAAAGACTGTTTGTCATCAGGTTATCCAAACAGATTATTGGTGGCATAACCAGGGACGACCAAATCTTTGGTACAGGAGAGGGGTCAGTGGGATCGAGGGGTCACAGAGGGCGCGACTGCGCCAGCAGCTGGGTCAACATCTGTTCGTCAGTGGAAGACAAGGTGTGTGTTTTTGCCGGGCTGTGTATTTGTGTTTTGTGCTTGTGCGTGCAGACTGTTTCCATACGCTACAACTATCAGAAACAACAAACAAAAAGGGCACGACAAACACTCCATTCCAACATGTGCCACCAGTTTCTTCTGGGTTGTTGTGCATTCCTGATCGCCAAATCCACATCAGTCCAAACCACTCCAGCACCCACGCTGCTCTCCGGCACTTACACTCTCTCTGATGTCAGTCTCCGCTGGAACGCCAGGACCAAACTCCTCCTCATACGTTGCAGATGTGGGCTTGCCTTCGGTGGGGCCATAATCACCGTAATCACCGTAGTCGTATGGTTTCTCCACGAACTCTTTGTTGTCGTATTCCTTCAGGTCGTATTCCTTAAACTCGTAGGCGTCACCGCTGGGATCCACCTTGCCTTTGGTGTCCTCCGGGGCAACAGTTTCCGCAGCGACTGTGGGCTCCGCCCCGACCTGTTCCACGCCGGTGATGTAATCGTCGACTATTTCCCCTTCGTAAGTCTGGGATCAGTCCAGTCGTCAAAAAGGGTGGGACAGGAGGTGTTGGGGTGGGAGAGAGCGTGGAGGTCGCGTCAGTGCACAGTAATTTCGCGAATACTTTCAATCATAACACAAACGATAGAGTGGGAACATTCTGCACTTTGCTTCATTGTCTTGAAAGTTGTCTTTGCTGTCCTGTCACCAGTATTTAGACAAGTGGTCCAACATGGTATAGCACACGTATGATTTCTCCGGTAAGACATCTGTCCTGTCAGTTTGAATGAATGTAGCATCTTGACTTAACTGGAGCTGCTTCATGCACCTGAAGGTACATCAGTGCAATCAGCTGTCATCTGGCTGGTGGAACACACACTCGTATTGTTTAGGTTGGACCTCCAAATGTTCCTCATTATCTTTTGCTCGATGCGATGCTTCCGCTCAAATCACCAAGAGTCTCGCATAATTGAGGATATGGCAGAAACATATGCGGGGTGTCTGTCTACTGATTTTCCATCGGTCACACTTCATCAAACGACAAAGTTTTCCTGCGCTGTTTTTTTTGTTTTTCCTAACCGTGTTTGATGGAGGCAACTGATGGAAATCAAGAGTCAGAGTGAGCTGTTTGATGTATACGAGCCCTCGACTGGTTTCATACTCAGAGTGCTATCAAAAAATGCTACGCTGCTTTTTTTTGTGACAATTTGTTTTCAGACAAATGTGACAGTGATTTATGAAAAAAGAAATGGAAAAAATGAGGTAAGCATGACAAATAGCTACCTGGCCTTGGTCTGTAGTCTCAGTTGGAGTTTCAGGCTGACTTCCGTCCACCGTGGTGTAGTCGTACTCACCCGTGTAGTAGTCCCCACCCACGTTTGTCTGCAGAAACAATAGAGAGTGGTTGAAATTGAGAAAACACATTTTTTAACCATAAAAGACCCTTGAAATACAGATGTTTCTGTCTTTCTGAAGCACTTCCAGTAACAGAAGTTACAGGAAGTGTTCTAATATTTTGCTAAGCATGCTGGTCAAAGATCATGGAGTCATGTTATCAAGTAGTAAGAGGGAATCAGGCACAATAAACTTACAAGTCACATTATTAAGTACACCCGTGCAATTGCTTCATAACAAAAGTATCTTATCAATCTTTTCCATTCACTACGGGCCCTCTCTTTTGAGGCAATCTGTTTTTCCTTTCGTGCCACCTGTGTGTTATTTATTCATCACAATCAAGCTGTGTATCACATCTGACCACTTCCACCTCTTTCACAACCAAGAAAGGAAGCACAATCAGATGGCTTTCACAGGGACCAGATTCCCATTCAATAAATCACTTTGGGTTGTGATGAAACAGGAGTTTCACACGCGAATGTTCAGTTGACAAGTCTTAAACCAATTGCACGATCGTAACATGTCAAAACGGACTGAAATGTCTGACGAATGACTCCAGCACATAGATGAATCGTCGCTACGTTGAATGAAGATTGTAAGGACGAAAGAACATCCAGCACAGTAATGATAAGGTGTATTTTTTTTGTGCACATAAGTGTGTGTGGTATTCACAGTAACGGCCCTAAATAACTGGATTACCTCAGTCTTGGCACCTTCAGTTGGGGGCGTGTCAGTGGTTACCTCTCCTTCACTGTAGTCATAGAACTCGCCATACTCATAGTTAGTGTACTGAAAGAAAAACAGTGATAGAGGGCAACCAATCAGTGACTTTAACCATGTAAATAAGGCACCACAATGTCTCACAGACAGACTGTACATTATTTACATGTCATGTTAGCACCTCTTCCTTGAAACCCCCAAATTATACCAGTCAAACACCCTTTAGCCTCCATGCCAGTTTAGAAAACACGGTCAGAAGAGGGAGGGGACAACGTTTCACATGCATTGCAGAAAACTGAGGCGTTATACTTATGGATCAAGGCAACATTCCTTTCCCCAGACTTCATATGAGAGACATTAATGTTTGTAACCACACAAACAGCAATTAAGATTCTTGTTTACTTCTGACAGGATGTTCGCGAGTTACTGCAATACCACTGAAAACGTATCTGCTTCTGCTTCCTAATTTGTCAGGCAACAATTGCCTGCAGCTTTCATTAAGAGCGCTATTAAACAGAAAACTCCAGCTGGCCTGAGTCATCCCATGTTGGTAAATGATAGGGGGTATACAGGCTTTAATAGCAGGGGGTAGATCCAGTGTTTTAATACCGTACTACTGTGAAAGATAGAGGAGCATTAAAAAAGTCAAAGAGAACAATGCTTTTTTTTACCCAACACAGTGTTGTTGTCGATCTCCAAATTTTCCAAATTATAATGCGGTCTGTTTAATGCAGTTTATTGCTGTTTGTTTACAAGTGACAATGGATTCAGCATGATCCACCAGAAAGGAAACATGGTTATAAAGCACTGTGGCATGCGACTGAACTGAGACGAAAACACCCTCATTCACTTTGTTTTCAGAAGTTTGATGAGCAAACTCAGCTTCGATTAAATGTTTGGAAATATGAAGGAAAAAAAGAAAGAAAAGAAGGGAAAAAACAAAAGGACTGACAGACCAAAGAGCGGACGGAAAACAGAATTGAGGGAAGGGAGGAAGGAAGAGGGGATGGACAAAAAGGTAGAAAGAAAGGATGAGGGAAGCAAAAAGGAAAGTAGAAAGGAAGCACATCACATGAATGTTCTAACAGATGAAGAAAGGGGGAGAAAAGGATGGGAGGATGGATAGAAAAAAGAACAGAAGGACAGTCAATCGAAGGAAGGAAGGAAGGAAGGAAGGAAGGAAGGAAGGAAGGAAGGAAGGAAGGAAGGAAGGAAGGAAGGACGGAAGGAAGGAAGGAAGGAAGGAAGGAAGGAAGGAAGGAAGGAAGGAAGGAAGGAAGGAAGGAAGGAAGGAAGGAAGGAATTTCTCAAAGTCACTATATGTTTTTTTGGCACTTTTTAATGCACTACACCAAATGTATCCTAATTAGCATACTGTGTTCCTCATCTGTATCATGTAGTTCTTCAGCAGCACTGTTTTCACTGTCCAAACTGAGGCGAGGTAAATTAAGTTAACAGACCAGCCGCTCATGTGCAATACTCTATGAGCGGAGGGATAAATATTACTCCCTGGACAACTGCTAAGCTCATAAAAATAATACAAGATCCACGGCCTGCTGCAGGCTGGCCTGGCCTCTGTTCAGCGGCCCAGAGAGAGGTCACAGAAGAAAGGTGCTCTGGCCAGACATAGGAGACAGACGGACAGACAGACGGAGGGGGGAAACGAGGAGATGGAAGAGGGGTCAGAGAGAAGTCTGGAGAAAGACTGAGAGAGAGAAAAAAAAAGAAAGAATTTATCAAGATTTATAGTGCTGAAGGCTTTGGCTGGGCTTAAGCTCTTCACCGCAGTCTTGGATAAGAGACGTGAATGCTGAAGTGTGCTCATGAGAGAAGCCACCCTGCCTCCTTCTGCATTACGCGCCCTTCCTGCCCGCCCCAGACATGTGGCCGCTGAATGCACACCCAGCTTGCTTCAAGGATTATCTTCAGAAAAATTTAAGGTCAAAACTATGCTCTTGGAGAACTGTGGACGTTCCCCACGTTGAGGAAACGGAGGAGGAAAACCGAGCATGCCGTCAGGTTTGGCCCCTCTTTAGCTGTGACTTCTGCTGCTGGAGGAGTTATTTCTGAGTGCAGCGAGAAGATACAGAGCTGGAATGTAGGAAGAACATTCCTGTTCAAACTGCACCGACACCAACAATGAATAAACCAGATTTACAATGTTCCTGCAACCAAACTGCTCCCTGCTGTCTATTTAGAATTGACAGGCTCCTCGTGTTGGCGCTGAAAAGCAACTTGATGATGAAGCAACATTTTCCAGGACCAGTACCCACTGTACAGCCAATGTTTTTCAATGGAGAAGCAGCTCCTGAGTTGGACTTTTTTTTTTTTTCTTCCTTTTTTTTCCCGATTCAGGGATCTAAAGTCGACTTTTCCAGGTACTGGAAGTCTAGATGGGGAAGGAAAAGCTTAAATTTCCCTGGGAGTCTGGGCAGAGCCTGCAGAACTCGTTAGTGATATAAATCACGGGGCCACTCCAAAGTGGGCTCAGACTTCGTGGCAGGGAGAAAAAGGAAAGTTTCCACTCTGAGCTCATCAGTTATTTAGCAAAATACTGAAGGGAAATGTCAGCCAATACAAATGTTTCAGTGAGCAAAATACCAAAAAATGAGGATAAAAGCGAAAAAAAAAACCCTGTGTTTCAATTAAAACATCTAAGTAAAGAATCAGTAAGTGACGCTTTTGAGTCATGGAGCAATAAAACTTGTATTTTGATATGTCAGCATGTTTCCACAAGTGAAAATAAAGTAGCAAAAGAGCTCATTTGAAGCTGACACAGAAAGTTATACAATTCTTTTCTTTCTGACTGCGCCTGGAGGAATGTTGGCTAAACCGTCCAAGCAGTCCGCAGAAAATATTTGGTGCCCTTTGTTTATTTTTTGGGAGACTGAAAGTGGACGGCCTATAAATGGGGCGAATATTCAGGATGGGAGTGGGGGAATAACGCTTTCAGCAGGCCAACTTCCAATCCTGAGCCTCAAAGTGTCCCCCCCTTTTTTTTTAACTTGTCCCACCTCTCTAACCACCTCAATCTTCTTTTAAATGTCAAACTTTATATCGTGCAAATTCAGCCAACGAACTGAATACTCCCTAGGCTGCACGATAACTCTGCACGACACATTTGAAAGAATAGCACACAGTCATATGAGACTACTTTGCTACCTATTGGTGTGAGATTTGGCAGGTGGTTTTACTGTCAAAACAATGTACCATGCAGGCACATTAACGAGACCTTGACCTTCTTTTTTAATTATTACAAGACGAATGCAACACTGGCTGCACATAATCCCCTCATGGCAGAGAATAAAGCTTTGTTTACTCCAGGAAATAAGACACTTGCCAGCAAAATGTCATTTGAAAAGAGACACTTTTTCCACAATCGCTTGCTACTTTTCATTTATGTTTTAAGATTATAAAAGAACATCTTCTATTTCTCAAAGACTCTTGAGACACTCAGTAATTCGAAGTAAGCTTATAAAGTTGTTTATATGTCAGCGGCAGTGGCGTCCGAGGTGTTGAAGCGAACTTGTAACGAGAGAGTATCCACCCAGCTGCAAACCCCGTAGTACCGTCCCCTCTGAAAGAAAAGCTCCACCCAGCTCTCTTCTTCCAGTTCTTTTTCAGCCCATCTTTCCTTTTTTTCCCCCCCAGCTCCAAATACTGACCTCGTCCTCAGGTTCCTGAGCCTGAGGGGTGTCGTGATGGTTGGGGGTTTCACAGTCAGGGCTGTAGTGTTCACAGTAGTCATAGGCTGCCCTGGGGTCTGCCACGATCAACAGTTGCTGGATGTCCCCCTGGAAGAAGAGAAGTTGAGTCAGCAGAAGAAAAGGCAACAAGACGCTCTGGAGACAAACTGGAAATGACTCGTCTTTTTCGCAGCAAAGCTGCACGAGGTTTCTTTCATCCTCCGTGACCAGCTCGGCATGGGAGAGGAAGGCCTCCAAAGCAGAACTATAAGTCAAATATATGGCCAACATTCAGAAAGGATACAATGCTCGAGTTTGGTTTGGCAGATTTCTGTACTACATATGCGTTCCAGCCATTGTGGCTGTAAAGGAGAAGCGAGTGACTGGTACAAAATGACACATTAATTAGAAATTGCAGCTAAAGGCAAAAAAACGTGCTGTCACTGTTATATCTATCCTAATTAGTCTACAAACAGCTGCACTGTTTAAAGTGTTAGTAGAGCTTGACTTTGCCAAAAAGTGAACCTATGACCACAGTCAGGAGCACACAGTGGTTAGAAAGTGGCTGGAAGGCTGTGTTCTCCGTACATGTTGTTGCTGTCAGGCCAGTCTCAATGATCTAATAACAGGTGTTGGTGTGACAGATGAGTAACGCTTTGTCTCAGTGACGATGCCCCCAGGAAGTCAAAAAGCCACACATGCTGCAGTTTGTTTCTTCCTTGATTACAAACAGATATGAAGTGTCGGTGCCAATAAAAGGGTCCAACTTTGACTCCTTGCTTGATTGTCACCACTCTGCACCAGCATGGTGATAATCAAACGTGACAATAAAAGAACAAGGCAGACGTTGTACAGCACCAGAGGCCGCAGTCCCCCGACTATTAATCACATCTAACTTTGTGGAATGAATCAGAACTTCAGGGGAGTCTGTAAGCCTTTAGAAAGAGCTATTGTGAAGTCGCTCTCGCTTGGCCATTAGGGACAGCAAGTCCCCCTACACAGCAGATAAATAACCAAAGTCTGTACTTATCTAAGGCCGTCTGTTTTTCATGAGCCTTTGGAAAAGGAAATTGGATCCCCTCTCCCAACCCTCACATCAGCCAAAGGCTCTTTTTCCATGATAGTCTCCGAAGGAATTTCTAAACCAGGAACTGTTATGCCACTGATCTTGAGAAGTTATCTCCGACCATCAACCATATGAGCGCCGCGGACGACCCCTTCAGCCCACTTCACCTGGACTACATGACAAAGAGAACAAACAAACAGGGGAGGAGCGACTCAAATGCAGAGAGGCCGCGACCACGGTGGCCCCTGAAGAGGAAGCACATACATGCAGATTGCATTAAATTACAGGAGGCAACATCTGTGCGAGCTCAGATCTCTGGAACACATTAAAAACTCTGCGCCCGCTGCTTCCGTCATATGTGAAGAGGAACATTTCAACAAGCTAGTGAAGAACCCAAACAACAAGCTGGAAATCTAAATACATTTGACATGTGGATTAATGTAGGAGTGCCCCATACAACAAATGCTGTATGAGCAGCTGTGCTATCAAATCTATATCTAAGTATTAATGACAGATTTTAGATCTGTTTTTTTTTTTCAAAACTGAAGATTTTCGTCAACCGTCAACTAACATAACTGACTATCAGGTGTGCTTTTTTCTATGTGTCTCATTCTTCATCCAGACTAAAAGTGAGACAGGTCACCAGCTCATCACAGGGCAAACACACGCAATCACATACACAAAAACATTCACAACTCTTGATGGGTTCGAGTCACCAGTTGAACTCATCTGTCTTTATTTCAGCTCAGTTCACTGTCTGCACAGGGAAAATAAAATGTTGTGCTTGAAAAGTATCAGTTTGTATCAGTCAACAGGCCACACACACAGATGCTTGCGCACACACACTGACACACACACACAAACATACACACAGACACTCGCACACACACTGCCACGGCACACACACACTGCTCTTTTGTAAAGCCAGGCAGTGAGTCAATCAGTCCCTGACTGTCAACTCATCGCCTGCCCCCCAACCGCTCGACCCCCCCCACCCCCCCCACCCCTCGGTGTCTTCCTCGTCTGCTTTTTGGTGCTTTGTTAGTGTTATTGTCTGGGCTGCGTTGCACATCTCTGCGGCATCTGTTGAAGTTGCTGCTCAGAATTTCAGGAATGATCTACAGCAAAGCCTTGGATCGGCTCGCTGTTGGCACAGACATAACAGGATAAATCTTCTGTCTCGGCCAGACTCCAATCAATCTATTAATGGGTCTGTGTACCATGTGCATGTGTGTGTAAATACAACACGCCTCTACATGTGTTAACCTTTATCGCTCACTGTAACAACAAACATTTGGTCTCCCAAAAAAAAGGAGAGGACACCACATCCGTCTGTCCATTTACACATCACCCTAAGGGCAACATTTGTTTTTTAGAAGAGCTGCCAGGAAACACAAAACAATTGAAAATAGACACAACCACTATTTTATCCTCAAGCATGTGTTTTCAGGAGAGTTTTAAAACAGCTGATAGACTGGACTAACTTTTTTCAGGGTAAAGAGACTCTGTTGTGAGTCTTTCTCCTTCCAGGACAAAAAAATCCCTGAACGAAACAAATAACAGGGATCATTTCATGAAAATAAGTGGCAGACGGATAAAGATCAAACAGTAATCAGTATCAAAGTCTTTAGGAGACCATAAAATCTGTCCTTGACATCCTGATATCAATAAACATTCAAAAATAAGCCTGCAAATATGACTCAAAGACGCACAGAGTTGGCGTTGGATAATCAGGCAAACAGTTGTCATCTTATCTCTCGTGATCAACGCTCACGGCTTCTTCCACAAGTGTCGAGCACATGACAGGCCTCCTAAATGAAGACATGACTCCGATTAGACGCAGATAGCTCCTGCTGGCGAGAGATCAGAGAGGGCTGGACGGTGTTTGGGGGTTTTCCTCATCCTGCCTTCGTTGAGCTGATTTTGAGGTGTAAACAAAGACATAGTTTGCTTGTTGACTCCACTGAATGAAAACCACACTTGATTTAAAGAGTCGATAAACAACACAGTGTCAATTTCTGGAGGAAATAACTTCTGTGTTTTTCACATTGCATTCTAATTATTACAAATAATCAGTTGTTCTTTGAATTGTTTTCCAAGTAAGAGCATGCGCTGAGCTCCTGCCTACGTGTTGAATTTGATTATGTTTGTCAAGGTCTGGACCTATGTGCATTGTTTGTCAAAACAAGTAATGAAACTATGAATAAACAAAAGAAAAAATGATTAAAAGGTTCCTCAAACATCCAAACAGATTAGTGGTTTCACTGTTTCCATGGAAAAAAACATTTAATGCTTCCAAGTATTTGCTGCTTTTGTTTTATATCATCAGAAATTGTCATAAATTCTGAACTGTTGATTGGACACTTCACAGGCCTCCTTCATGAAACGCACAAATTACACAAAGTTTCCACTGACAAAAAAAAAAACACTTGGCAAGAAGGTAATTATGAGGTTGAAAGGTTACTGTCTGTGGCCAGGTGGCGCAGGTCACTGAGCCTCCAGGAACAGCTGGAGGATATTAATCCACCTGCAGCACACATTTATAAATATGCTCCAAAGCATCTGCAGTTTGACCCAGTAAAACAGACGCAAACACGCAGAGGATGGAGAAGAAAAAGTGATGTCACGGTTACATTTCTGCTGGAATGATGGACAGTGAGACACAAACTAACATTTTCCTTCAACAACGATGAGTTACACGAGATATTTCACTCATTTACTGCAAAGTTCAACTAAAAACCTTACTTGTCCCTACAACCTTTCTATGACCCTGAAATGTAAAGGGGAAAATCTGCCAAAGCAGATCCAAAAATCTACATTTCCACATATTCTCTCAGTGTGCAGATATTTCAGCTTTAAAAATAGATGCTGTGGAAGCTTGCTTTATCTTTTGTTGCCATAACTCACTGTCGTATTTTTGTTCTTTCCACACACCTTGAACAAAGGCTGCTTTTCCAGACTCTGGGAGGGAAGCGAAAAGTACAAATACACAGATGGAATTTCAAAACTGTACAAGGACAACAATTAACCAAAACGCAGGGAGGAAGAAAGATGTATAATACGGTCCAGATTTCTCCCGGTGTTTTATCAAACGCAGCCTTTGTGGTCGGCGCTGGGATAAAGTTTCTTTTCGAGCAGCGGGGACATGCGAACGTCTTGCGCCCTTCCAATATTAAAACATTTGGCCTGCCAGTAGCTTCTCAAAACTGTTGAACTGTCTGAACCATCTGGAGCCCTGTCGGCCTGCCCGCCGGCTCCCCATGTATTTCTCACCCTTTTCTTTCCTCACTCCCGTCTTTTTCATCAACAAAGATCCACATCTTGACTGGCTCAAAGGACGGCAGCAAGGAGGGTGGAAGGGAGTGGGAGCTCAAAGAGTTAAACTCAAACCACTGGGGAAAGTATACACAGAAATCTTCAATATATGGTGAAAATGTCCCATTTGCAGTGACTGATGACATTCTCAGTAATGCTCGCCACTGAAAATGAATGTTCCTCTTGCACAACGCTAACCTAAACACTCTTTGATGGGTATTGCATGGTGGAAACTGACTGAGACAGATGAGAAACAGCCATGGCGTCCCTCTTGCTGCCAGCTCAACCGAAAACTATGATTCATTTTAAGGCGAGGGGCCCATCAGAGACTTGTTAATGTCCCTCTGCCAGAGACAGTCCTGGTTGAGGGACAGCATTTTGGAATGATCTCCTATACAGTTATGACAGATGCACAAACAAAATATCTTCACCTCACTCGTTGGCTTTCCTTCTCACACACACACATACACACACACACACACGCACACACACACACACACACACACACACACACACACACACACACACACGTGCGCGTGCGCATGTGGGTAAACACATGGACTGACATGCGGCACAAACAAAGAATTCCACTCCAATCTTTGAAAGTCTGAGAAATGGATTTGCATAAGAATAAGAAAAGGGGAGATGATTTCACTTCAAATATCTCGTGGCTTTCCTTTGGAATAAGCCAAAAAGGGTGGGGGCATTTGGAGACCTGGTCAGTGAGCATATCTCTAAAACAGCTGTGCGATCCAAGCCAGGACTCAGCACAGACTGCTCATATTTTCCCCGAGCCTTCACTCGTCCCCGTGCTTCCAGCTTTAACACCTGCTTATGAGATCGACTGCAGTAAGGTAGCCATGTGCTAAAATCTCAAAGCAGCTCAGTGACAAAACTCAGGCCAAACTCCATAATTAAGCACAACCTCAACTCTTGGCATTTTAATCAGGTAATTTTATGAGGAAATAGCTGTCATCTTCAATTTTTCATCAAAAATAGTCACAAATTTGTTATCTCAGAGGTGTAGAGAAGCAGAGTTGTCCACAACTCCTCAGTTTGATTGTACAGCTGCTTAAATTGATTGAGGTTCATGAGATTAAATAAAATCAGTTGGTAATATATATGTTTAACACAAACGATGTAAAGGTGGGTCCATCCTAAATTTTTACAGAATGAAAAAAGGTTGTGACAAAATCAAAAGATTAGCTAAAATATGGCGGAACAAAGTGAATAATAGTAACGATGACCATGTTGATTGAGGTACCAGAACCAAGTCCCAAGTTCAACTCTTGTTTTTCTTTTTCAAAGGAAAAGACATCCAAGGTGTGGTTCTCCATGTACACGAGACAGAGTTTACTTTCTGGTTCCCGTAGTGTCAGGAGAACACTAAACAGACTTTATTTGTATAGCAAAAATTTGGAGTAGCCAAAACTATTTGTTTTCTCATTCTGGTACTGTAAAAATTCCAGGACTACAAAAACTCCTCGAAAGGCCAAAATTAATGCAGGAAAATGAATAAGCTCCTGCTGCCACTTTCAGAAACTTTCTGTGACTGTGAAAAGTAACCAAAACAAATGAAATCTTTCCTTTAGACCAGGGCTGCGGACATGCAGCCAGTGGTCCAAAACCAGCCTACCAGCAGGTTCAGTCTGGCTCACAAGGTGAACTGGCAAAGCGTAAAAACCAAGGGAACATCTGCAACTTCTACTTGTCCACTGTGTCAGCAAAAGGATTGATCATGAAAGCAAATGACCATCAGTATGACTCTGATATGTTCTGTAGAGCAACAGGGTCTGTGATGATGATCAATTCAGTAACGATACCTTTTTTAATGAATAGCTTTCATTGGAGGATGACTAATTCTGTCCAGCACACAAACCTTTACTTTCTGTTTTCATGGCCAGCTAAACTGCTTCCCTCCTCGCTCCACACTTTGTTCATTGACTGCAACAAATCAGGAAAATCTATTTTTTCCCTAAATGTGCATTTATATTAACTTGACATGTGGTTACCGAGACGCCCTCTCAAACCAACGTACTCGATAAGGTGAGCAAGGCTCAGCGAGCAAAAACAAAATGTGTGGCTGCATCTTCACAGGATTCACTCTGCAAACTGAGAGCAGAACTGCCTCGAGGATCCCAAGCGTCTGCTGAGACAATACAGCCAGCGGTTTTCAAGAAGTTTCCATTGCCTCGAAGCCATTCTGATTGTTGTATAGCTGCAACAGATGTATATGTGGAATGGTTGCCAAAGCATAATCCGATAAGAAGCAAACCCGAAACCAAACACATGGCTTACATCTCCATTGTAAACCTGCTTTCATGTATAGGAATATACAGTAATTAGCTAACACCCCTGTGGCAAGTCAGGCCTCTTGTCATTAGCAGAGCAGCCCGCCCACAAGAAGCCATTTTGCAATCAGCAGATCGAAGGTTATTATACTTGAAGTGGAAATAATTGTCGCCTATGATATGGCTGCAGTTTCAGCTGCATCACCACAGCATTGTTACTGCGTGATACACTGATTCAAACCACCGTGCAGCACGCAAAAGGCCTCGACTCCAGGAACAAAAGGCGTCTTTCTCTCTTCTGCTTTCTAAAGAGCAAAACAAATGACTCTGTAATTCAAGGGCATTTAGAGTAATATATGTTCAAACAAAGAGCCCCCACAAAAGCCAAATCGCTGCTCTTGAAGCAGGACTAAAAATAGGAAGACTTCGAGTCAATGTGGAGTCTACTCTAATCCCTTCCACTCATAAAGAGCCGCAGGTACAGAACCGACTGTGATCGCAGTGGCATTCATTCTTATGGTCCAAACGTTATGGAACTGATTTATTTTATGATACAAACTGCGGCATTTCTCAGAGACAGAGCTGTAAATCGTTCTGACTCACTTTTTCACGACATTTAAATGTCAACATGTTTGTCATCCATCTCCAGCAATGCAAAACAGTCGAAGGAACCATCTCATTAAGAAGTTACCACACTAAGTCAATCAGGACATTGTGCTGATCTTTTGTTTTCGCGGTGAACTCAAAGGCAGGCAGTCACGGCAGGTTGCTGCCAAATTCATTTTTTTGATCAGAGTACCAATTTTTTCTCACTTGTTTTTGGAGTGTAAAACAATAAGGCTCTTGAACGCATACAGGACTACTTTTTAATAGCCATGTGGGTGCAATATACAGTATCTGAGTTTACATGAACACGGCTGCAAAATATGTCTGTATATATTGAGTCTCTCTTTTTTAAAGTCAGCAATTTAGAATAATCCAAGCAGTGTTCGGGGAAATAAGAGCACTTTGGACGGCGAGCTGCGAGTAGCTTTTTTCCACTGACATTGCCGATGGCTCCTGCCAAGTACACAAAGCCAATATTGTTGTTCTGGCCAATAAAATTTACCATCTATTATATGTGCACATTAATGAAAGACAAATAAGTGTCTGGCTTAAAATGTTCCGACTTAAGGTCTTAGAAACTAAAACTGTCTGTTGTCACAATTGTAAATGAAACATGTTGAGCTTCAGAGTAAGACACATGACATGCTTTCAATTATGTCCAAGCTCACCCTGAATGGAGAGATTGCTGGCATCCAGTTGAGCCTTCTGTCAACTCAATCCAAACAATCATTTCAATCTAGCGGTGAATGTTTGCATTACGGCTATGAAAGGCACTCCTGTGCAAGTGAGGGAGATGTCTGAGAGTAGATCTCAAAATCAGAAGTTTACTGCATCGACTCCTCTCCGGCTTTGTAGCCTAAAACCCCCATAATAACAGCATTTAACAAAAATATTGAATCGTGGGAATTTAAGTATAAAAAATGAGCAATTGGCTGCCCAGATGCAGCTTAGACAAACATCAGCGAAGAGCTTTGAGCTCAGGTTGTCATGCACACTGGCACACCAGACCAGACAGGCACACAAGCTTCCATCCACATTTGGACAAAAACCACAAGCAGTGTGCCAACCCATCAAAGTGTCCTTTACATCGCCTCACACTACCATAGTTACATTGCAGCTGACTTCAGCCTTGGATGAGTTGTGGCCATCTTACCTCAAAGACCTCATCATCCAAGATCCTGGTTCCAAAGACAGTGATGCCCTCTGTGCTGATGACAGCCTGGTCACTCCTGGCAAGCGGCCTGACCACCTTCTTCTTACAGTCCACAATGATGGTAACGGTCTTCTTCTCCACGCTGATGGCTACACGGTGCCATCTGTGCAATGAAGATGGACGCCAGAAATACGTCAGACATGCCCTTTTTTTTCCCCTGCTCAGGATCAAGAGTGCTGCGACTGGGCCAAGACTTCTTTTTCATATGAACAATCGAGAAACTACCAAGCTTGAGATGAGCAGACACCCCACAGGGCCAACAGTGTGTTGTTGCTTGCTTCCATCATATAGCTCTTCAGATTCGGTTTCCATACATCTCCATGCAAACAAGGCGTGTTTTTATGATGCAGGGTTTCATGTCATTGTAACTAAATATTTTGAACCACATTAAGATGTACAAACTAGACACTTCAATGAACTTTACTATTTGCAAACCATTGCAAATATTGCGCTTCTCAAGATAATTCATTACAGGCGAACCATGACAGTTTCAAAAAGTCATTTACATCAGCTTTGTTGGACAGCTATAACAATTAGGAAGATCCTCCCCCTTGCGCCATCACTTGAGCCCTGCCGTAAATTACCTAAAGAAGAAAGGCTGTCATTGAGATACTGCCAGTAATTTATGCACCATTAGTTTCTGACTTGCTCCATATGGCGCTAATGACTGAACAAACATACGATGATAATAAACACCCAGAGCTGAGTGTCAGTTTTGAGTCAAGCGAGATTCAAGTGCGTGAGAAAATACTGTAAGTATTTTAGTTTTGACATCCATAAAATAGAGTCAATAAATCTTTTGAAAGGACTGCCAACAACAGGCACAAAACACAATGATTTGTTTTTGGGTTAAAATTCAATTCATTGCACGAACCAAAATGACACCTTTATCACCAAAAATTGTTTTGGTCAGCTTGTTAACACAAGGACACACAGGAGAAGTGAGGATCCAGAGACCATCCGCCCACACGGAACCCACAGCCTGTTAAAGCTCTCATGAAAGGCAGTCGGTCACTTACTTGCCGTCAGCAAGGTTGATGGTGCGGAACAGAGGGTACTCCTCTGGGGTGGGCTTGCCGTGCTGGTCCTCGTACAGGAAGACGGGGGCACGGCCCACCTCCACGCCCAGCTGCTGGATGCCTTGCTGGTTGTACACGGACAGCAGGAAGGACTGGAGGCCAGCCTTAGGCTTGATGGTAAACAGGATGGAGAAATCTGCTGGGAAAACTCCCCCTTCAGGTGGAACAAGCAGCAGACGTGTCAGTCACGTTAGCGAACACCAAATATGTTACTGAGCATATTCAGTTACCACTCTTGCCAGATTTACTCCACAACTACACTGTGATGCCTCAAGTAAGTAATGTTAGGCTCACTCGCTTTTTAACTTTCTCTTTTTTTATAATAAACTCCAAAGTCTAGACTAATGCAACTGTAACAGTATTTATTAAGGAGGCTGAACAAGAACTTGGCCAGACCTGAAAGAATTTAATGGTGGCGAAGTGGTGATGCAACAACTTTCATTTTTACAAGGGCTGTAAATGCAGCAGCCCAACCAATGTCATATTTTTGTGGATCATAATACCCTGGTTCGTTGAAAAAACACATATTCGAATAAAATTCCGATTAGTCAGAAGACGTTCTGACACTTCACTTCATGGCAACACTTCACCTTTAAAGCCCCATTTTATTCCTCTAATTCCAGAGAACAAACTGTTGCTAAATGCTGAAGCCTCTAACGACCAGCTTTCTAACACCTTCAACTACTCTGCACTTTTTCTTGGTTCAAAATTGAGCAGAAACTAATAAGACTAGCACATACTGAACCAACTGGGGACGTTATTTTAACAGCAACCAGGTTCTAATAAATTTCTCAAGCCTATTATTGCCAAGTTGGTTTTGAGCACAGGAGCCGCAGGGGGCTCTTTATATACTTCGCCCCAAGTAAAAAAGAAAAATGAGCCCCGAATGTGATTTATCATGATGCTTTGTATTACTGCCTAAAGTGTAACAAAACGTTAACAGCAGAAAATGAAAAGCGTTTCCTCTCAAACTTGCTCTGCAGGAGTTTGGAGCAGTTTGTTTGAGCTGAATTTTTGCTTCACTGAGTGGACTCCCTTTCTAACCAAATAAATATGGTTTGTTTCTAACAAACAGAACTGGCAACTTTGAGTCAATCAATGCACTCACACACGCACACTATCAAAATCGTAGACTTCATTACGTCAGACACAGTCTGGCCTTCCAGTAATCAAACTTGAAAAGAGGCACTTTTTCTGAACTGGGTCATCACAAGGAACATCAAGAGGCAGGATCCATCCCATTGATTTCTATAATAGATTGTGGCTTTCCCCCAAAATCTCAAATGACATGTCGTCTGTTTTTTTTCGCCCCTTACTTGGGTCTGCATCATGTCTATTCACACGCCATGTGCTCCGTGCCTCTCATGGCCTTTGGGCAGTTGGAGGAGAGAAATTCAAACAGATCCCCTTGAAAAGAATCAATGAACGTCTGCACTGTATTTTAGAAGACAGATGTCTGCAATGAAGGGCTTCGTTGGAGTTGTTCATGACAACATTTTGAGGTATTTTTCTCAAAATACAACGATCTATCTCTCGATTATGTTTTCAATTTTAACATTAGGAAGTTTATGACGAAACAGAAAGTATCTCTTGTGCTCCTTTCCAGACAATTATTTGTGTGAGTAGCATTCAGGCTGCAAGTTTCCACGTTGGCCACGCTTGAACTTTGGGCCAGACCATTGTTTTCCAATATGGGGTCTGGGATCCCATTGGGGGCACAAGGAATCACAAAAATGGGTCAAAGTTTTTTCTGGCTAATCAACAACAGAATTACACAAGAATTAGACACTCTTATATTTTTCTGATCTGTGGTACAACGTCAAAGGCAGCTTCTCCCAAATCCATCCCTCCCAAACTGAGTTGTCCTTAGTGGGATTGCTGGTGATTCTGAAATGAGAGGGCAGCTTACCTGGGAAGAGCTGTTTGGTTGGAGCGCTGAGCTGAACACTCTTTCCCACTCGGTAAGCTATGTCGGGTTTGGATCCTCTCCGGACTTTGCAGAGGCCAGGTGTTTTTCGAACACCTTCAGGAGAGCTCTGGAAGTCTAGTACCTTCAGTACATCAACTGGTTCAGCTGTGGAGCCAGAAAAAGGAGGTTAGTAGGCGGCCAAATAAACTTTGAGTGAAACTTCATCTGACGTGTGCAGTGGAATGAGTGTAACGGATCATTTGTACAAAATTAGCTGGGAGTTTAAGATGCAAAAAGAAAAATAAAAGTTTAGACCGTTTGAAGTTTCATCTTTGATGAAGCATTCAAGTGCACTCTTAGTGTTTGGAAAACTTAACTGAGCAGAACTGAGCTTGTAAATGAGGTATTCCTTCATGGTAAACTCTTAAAAATCCTTGTAAATTCTCAGTCTGATTGAAACACAAACACGACAAACATAGTAGCTTCTTTTGGTGTGACGCTATAAATTATGTTATTAAAGTTGATAGAAAATGAATCGATATAACAACATTTGATTGGTTGACAACATAAACTTTTTTTACTCCAATTGTCAGTGTACTTGGTGCTTGTAAGTCGCAAAGCGATCAAAGCTCCAAAATAGATGGCAAATCCAATCAACCCTGGCATTTTAATGACAAATCAACATTTACACACATTACACCGTTTGCCTGTTTAGCGACTGCTGCCTCAATCCGTCAGTTCCACCAGTTGTCACTTTATGAGCCTGCCTTGGCAGACAAGTAGTAAAAAATGTTAAGAACTACTCAGCAGACATAATTGGCCCCTCCTCAGCCCCACTGTTGCCCCCAAAGCAAAAACACCACAGCATCTCTGGGATGATAAAACTCATTGCTGCTGATCATCATGTCCCTGGACCAAGGAGAGAGCAGAGGGGGGGCAACTTTACAAGCTGCTCAACACTACTTAGCTGTATTCTGTCAATGAGAGTGGAAGTCGACTGAGCAGTGCGGCCATAAACACGTTGAACACAAACGTTTCTCATGTATTCCCTCATTGCTCGGCTGTTGCTTCTTTCCACACGTTTATTCTGTTTGGGCTCCTTTTTTTTCTTAAACTGCTGTCTCTTCTGTTCCTTCAGGCACACGATCAGTTTCAGGGTGATTATAGCGGGGAAGGGGAGGGGGGCTTAGGAGGGTCTGGTTTTTTGGCTGGCGTACAAGCAAAAATAGTCTTTAAGATTCAGTGTCATTTGTGATATACTGCATGCATGTCTGAAGATCTGTTTAATCTGTTCAATCCTCATAAGCACTGTTGTGAAGACCAAGTGTGTTAACGACAGTATTACAGTTGTGTTGGTATGAAGAACTGTTGTGTGTCTGTTGTGTTAATTGAAGCAATTAATCTGTCCAAAAATCATTTTGTCAAGCACAAGATATTTGTAGTCAACACTAAAAATAAGGGAGTTCTAACACAATTTTTAAATCACCAAAAGTGTGCGCTTACAAGAGCACCAATGTAGATAAAAAAATTGACATGTCTGTCATCATCTGTGCTCCTTTTGCTGATTGCCTTGTGAATTGGCACTATTGCTTTCAAGAATAAGCACACATTTACTTGTAATCCTGTTCTAAACTCTCTGTGGCAGTTTACAAGAGGAAAACACAAACCCTTGCTGAGTCCGGATCATTACTGCACCTTCAGCTGTGCTGAAGTTTATTTCCTCTACTCAAACAGTAAAATTAAAGGTTGAACAGCACAGTCTATAAAATGGGTTAAATCTCCACACAAAAAATAAAGGGGTACTTTGCTGAACTGCTGAAACTTATTGAAACAAAACCAAGTCAACAGTGCCCGGACATCTCATTGTTGAATTGTCCTTTTTGAAGGGGCCGGATGTGTCCTCTTAAATGGCCCAGCCATGATAAATAAAGTCAATACAGTCCCTTTAAACTCCCACACAGAAAATAAAGCTTCTGAGGGAAAGGCAGAGATAACAGCAAATATAAAATCTCCCTTTTTAATATATATAAAAGAATCCAGATTCATGTGTGTGATACCAGCATGAAAACTGTGTTAAAAAACAATTTTGGAGGGATCAGAGAAAAGTTTTTCTCCAGTCCAAGCACAATAAATATGCAATGTACCTCATGAACTTGAAGAATAGTTCACCCAAGGTAAACTTCTTTGGAGAAACTTAAAAGTAAAAGAGTACTCAACCCTTATATTTGTTCACTGTATGTTACATTTTCTATTTCAAAAGTCACGTGCCACAAGGAGAGAGGAAGTGCTGACCGTGCAGTTCCTGTTGGCTTATAGTAACCAGGAGGGGGTCTGATGGGTGGAGCCAGAGTCCACATGCTGAAGCCATTATGGCAATGGTACCACTCCCTCGACCCCCCTTTACTCAAACATACTTGAGACTGAAGTGAGAAGGCCCCATCCCTGTAGCTACATCTACTGTGACCAGAAAAATAACAGCTGGAGTGGTGAATCAAACCGGCTTGATTCGAGCACATGCTCAGAGGTCGGGGCCCGAGTTTCTAGCTCATTTGAGGCTGTCCAGATCTACTCGATTACAGAAGGAAAAAGGCTGGAGTCATTTATGCTGATGCTGCTTCAGATAATCCAGTGGCACACTTTGTCAACCTCGTCTACTCGTAGTTCAAATCTGGATAATCAAGCGTATAAAAGACTTTTGTGTGTGTGTGGGGTGGGGGGGGTATACATTCATTTTTAATTTTTATCAGCTGGGAGGGACAGAAAGCTAATGCGTCATGACTGAGACTGACACAGATTGACACAAATACTATCAATCAGTCTGCCTTCTATCTCTCAGAGCGAGGGAATAAAACACAAATGTGAGGCGAGAAATGCCAGGTTTTAAATCTCACACAAAATGCCTCATAAAAAGAAAAATAGTCTGTGGCTCTCCTGAATATTGTCCCAAGTACAGAGCTACTGGTCCCCCCCCCCCCCCCGAAAAAAAGAAAGCTTGGACTAAAGGTCTCTTTGTGAGTTTCAAAATGCCTTTCTGCATTACTGCATACCTCAAGGCCTCATATATTCCAGATGTGCTGAATTGGCCAGGAACCCCCCTCACAGACCCGCCCACCCGCGCCCCCGACTCCTCAGACCCTTTCTCCTTTCCACAACTATTGCCTCACAGAAGCCATGAAAAACAGGCAATATCCCAAAACCATTAAAGACCCAAAATGAGTAGGCATAGCTTTTTTAGAAAACGTCTCGGCCTCTATAGGAGGTTGAGCCAACAAGCAAAGCCCTCCATGCATCCCAGAGAGGGAGCTCCTATCCTTAAACCCTAAAAATAATAACCCATATTTTAATGATAAGGATAAAAAAACACATGAAAGAGAAGACGGGCTGAAGGTACCAAAAGCAGTCGCAGACTCTCGAGTCTCGTCTGAGGGGTAATTTGTCAGTCTCTGTGATTTTTAATGACACATCTTCCGGGCTGCTCCGGGGGATGTGTGATATACTATCTGCCATGTTAACAAGCTACCAACATGACAAAGAACTGTGATTTTCCCTGAAGCGCTGAAGCATGCAGTGACATGAGAAACCTCCAGTTAAAATCATTAAAGCGGCTTCACCACCAGACCGTAGCACATTAAAGCAGCGCTTTCAGACGTTTAGGCGAAAAAATTCCTGCGCTTTCCATCTCATAACTCATCAGAGCCATACGGTCTTGATGTTTAAGTACAGCCGTGCAATTAACGTCTGTGACACTGTGACTGGATGTCCCTGCGGCTGCACAGCAGCATCTTGAGTTGTCTTGTCGGTCTTTCCCATGCCACTGCCATCTACTGAGAGCTGGCAGCAGAAGCAGCAATTAAAGGACACTGGAAAGCCTGTAACTGTTTGCGAGCACATCATGCAATTATGGTTGGTTTGAATATCTGTCAGAGGGGAAGATGGGCACTGCGCACGGCGTGCCAGTGTGGCATTCAATTTCAAGAACGTTTCATTGCCCTTATCTGCCATTTCTTCGCAGCTGTTTCCTTGTGTATCACACGGACTGTATGAAACGTCAAACCAAGTGGTTACAGATAGTTCCAGACACAACTTGTACTTATCTAAGTAATTCTCTTAAGTAATGCTAATGTCAATTCAATCCAACCTAGAAAAAAAAGAACTATGGAAAACTACTAATAATTCATCCATGAAAGATGATTGTATACCTTTGTATTAGTAAAAAGCAAAAGTACAATATGGTTGGTTCTGTGAATTCACATACAAAGAAAAAAAAAATTATTGTGACCCACATATGTGTTTTTAAAGTGAAGAAAATGGTACAGACTTTTGCCCCCCGCCCCCCCTCCCTTTTTTTCTTACTTTTTTCCATCACCGCCCCTTTCTTGGACTTACTGGGAGCCTGGATAATGTGGAAAGATGGTGATCCTTCAGGCCAGAGTCTGAATATCACTCCCAGAATTCCACAGTCCGGTGCCCAGTCATTATATAAATTGCATCCCAAAACCTTAAATGTTTAAAGTGACCAAGGACTACTGTGCTGACAGCTGCTGCCACAATCAATCAAGATGATGCACATTTTTAAAAAAAGAAAAACAATAAATAAATTAACAAACACCTGTTTTGGTCATGTGTTCAAAGTATCTCTTAGCTCAGCTGATCTTTGAATTAATAGGGAAAAAAAGTGTGTCAAAGTTGGCAGTCTCCAGCTGCACTTTGAAGTGGAACGTGAACAGGGGAACGACAACTGTCTGTCAGGGGCGGGGGGGGGGGGGGGGGGGGGGGGGGGGGGGGGGGGGGGGGGAACGCCAAGTGTGTGTCAGCGCCCCCCCCCCCCAAAAAAAGGTGCCAAATAAGGTGGATCACAGTTCACTCTATCAAACGTCACCACTAATAAACGTCATCATGGCACACTTCTAATTTTCAGGCGCGCGTTTTTCGGAGGACCACCGGCGTGTCAGGGAGAAGTCGGCACCGTCAGCCCTCCTTTTTTGCTGACCACACCTGGACGGAATAAATGACCTTCTGAGGGGGGCAGAGGAGCGCCCGTGGCTCTCGTTCCAAACGCAGACGGCATTATCAACATATGGCGCGGAGTTTGGGACGCTTTTTATGACATCAATATCAAACTCACAAAACTTTGAGACACCATCTGTGATACACAGTGGAACCCATCAAAGTATTTCAATCTTAAATGTGAAATAATTCCACCACTTTTTTGTATCAATCAATGACAATATTGAGGAAATTTTCGTGATTAGCGCAAAGGCATCAAGATAATAAAAAAAAGACACTTAAGGCAAAGATGGCTACGTGCAGTTTAGCCACATGAGAAGCGTGAAAAGTGAGCTTAGGTGAGTTTAATTGGTTGTGACGGGCTTTGATTGCTATAAAAGTTGAGAGGCAGTCAGCTGGCTCCCGCCGGAGCCTGCTGCCATCCACGGGCTGCCTGCCAGCCTCGGACGCCCTGAGAGCGTCCGGGGAGTCCAGGAGTTGGCACATAGTTTCAGGTAGACAGAGCAGCATGCCGTTTCTTACCTGCGCCGACACTGGCAGCTTGTAGGATTAACATTAATGTGAGCACAGCGGTGAGCGTTGAATCCCAAAGCCACCTTTTCGTTTTCCACCTGGTGGTCCACCTTTGAATCTCCATGATGAGCGCCCGCAGCTGTACAGAACACGGGGCGACTTTCTTTTAAACTCGGTCCTTTCCACAATCCACAGGGAGGGGAAAAAAGAAGAAGAGATAAAAATGTGCTTATTCTACAGCGCCATGTGTGAAAGTTAGAAGGATGCCTCTCGGAGCCAGACTGGGCCCCTTCAGATCCGCTCCTCCTCAAGCCCAGCTCTCACTGATGGGAAAGGGCGCTCATGAAAAAAAAGGAAAGAAAAGCGCAAACCACACCGTTCCCCGAGAGCTGCGCACCGCGAGGAGGAGGAGGAGGAGGAGGAGGAGGAGGAGGAGGAGGCAGGACAAACGCTGCAACGCCGAACCTGAACCGGCTGTGAAGACACTGACACCGAAGAACCCGGCGTTCATCAAATCACCGGTCGAGAAAGTTGTCCCGCCCCCCCGCCCCCTCCGTGGCTTTAAACGATGCCTCAACAGCATCAAGCCGAGCATCCCTCCATCCCTGCACAGTCTAATTACAGGATCCCACAGTGTCTCGAAATCTAAGAAACACCCATCACAATATTTTTCATCACTTGGAAAAAGAGTTGACAAAAACATCAACCAAAAAAAAAACTTTGGGGAGAATTCAAGAGACTTTCAAAGAGGCTCTAAAGCGAAGGCGTGAAACTAAAAGCAACACAAAATGCAAATTAAGGGAAGGGGTGGAGATGTTATTTTAGACGTTTCCTGACAGCTTAAGAATGTGAAAAGAGTCTGAATAGCCCATGCATGGGCCAATGGCTAATATAAAAGCTTCAGTGGCCAAAATGAAATGTCTTCCAGACACACTAGGAGTTTCCTAAAGGAGCCCCTTTCATTTTTTTGGACAGCAGGGCTTCTGAGGTCTGAAAATAATTAATGGGAAGAGATGACTGGAACACCGAATGGAAGCACAGGTGGAAGCTATAGAGTTCTCCTCTTGATTGTATTGTTTCTTTCCTGGTGTACAATGAAAGAAGACGGACACGACCACGCGATGGCACAGAACTTTGCAAAAAACTCAAAACACATTTTTGACACTGACCTGTTTTATCACAAGACAAAAACAACAACAACAACCCAGGCTGTGCTTCGACTCTTCCATGCCAAGAATGCTGGACAGAGTTGTGCGGATGCACCCGATTAAAATATCGACAACATATGTATGTGTAACAGCAATTATAAGGGGAAAGAATGCTAAATATTGACAATAAGTTTAAACCCCAAAAAGTGAGTTGGTGTGGCTCCGGTTTGTTGTTTTAAACTTTTGGACTAGTGACCTGATTAAAGGGGACAAAACAACTTCTAAACATTTATTCAACCAGAAATTGGCCCACTCTTTGTATATTCACACACATTCACATCTGGTTGCAGCTTTCTATTGTGCAAATTTTGCTGAGGAACATTTTGCTGCCCCACACTGACTCACAACTGACTGGGAATGTGAGCTGGAGGTCATTTATTTGTTCTGTGACATCGTGGCGCACAATAACAATGGAGGTGGAAACTTGCACCTTACAACGCAGCTGCAGCTTAAGTCATTTCTCAGAACAAATGCAATTTGAATTATGTTGTTGTAAAATCGGAGAAACACAATACAGCCATCCATTTTCTATTTGTGCTTTACTTAAAAAGGGGTTAACACAAACACAGTGTGAGGTCAGCATTCAGCCAAACATGAAAACTGACTTTTTGGGGAAAAAGAGGACTCATGCATGCACAGGAGTGATCATGCAAACTTGAAAAACACCCACGAGCATGGAAAAAGCTGGACATCGTGTCCAGTAAAGTTGTCACAATACAACAAGTGGAATATTTGTGTCCGTTGAAGAAGACTCTTCAGCTTATGATGAGTGTTGACTGTCTTTGTGACTTTAAACTGAAATTATCACCCCGTTCTTCCAATAAACCATCTGCACTGCCAGCCCTCAAGACTCTGAGTCATCAGGGAGTGAACGCTCCCCACGTGAACGCAGACAGAGCGCTCATCATGGCTCCATTGATCTTGGCTGTTAGCACTGTGGAGAAATCAGCCAGAAAAAAAACTGCTGCATCAGCTATTCTTTCCAACTCTGTCAGTGATAACTTGTGTTTACTAAACATTGCGCTGAATTCCCAATAATGAACAAACAGTAACTCAGTTTCACAAACACAACGTTATGCTGAGATAATGACACAGACAAAAATATTTCTGGCCAACTATGAGCTTGGAAATAAATCGATTAAATACATAGAAATAGGAGGTTTGGGAAATGTCAATGTAATTTATCTGGTCAATGGTGATTTTTTTAATACATAGCCAGCTGAGGAAACATTGATATCTTTATACAAGAGAAACTTAATCGTGCATGTCATAGGTTTTGTCTTTTAGAGACAATAAATGATTGTACAAAATCAACTTAAAGACATGAATTGCTGGTCACTGAACCAAACATTACAGTCATTGTTTAGAGGCAACAATGATTCCAACCTTTGCAAGCAAGATTTTGTAAAATAACAAGGAAACCAAAGTGGGAGTTGAAAGGTTCCCTTTGTAAGATGTGACATGGAGTCAAACGAGCTCTTGGCATAAATTGATCCCACTGGACTCTGAGCAGTTTGTCTTGTTCATCTAGGAACCACTGCGATGGTGCTGTGCCCAGGTCAGCAGTACAAAACTGGTTTGAGAGCAGCCTGGCCTTGCACATCGGTTCCTGGCCGACGTCTGACATTTTTTTTGTGATTTCATTTTGGTTCAGTTCAGAAGAGAATGTCCGAGCCTCTTGCTCATGTTGCTCGCTGGGACCAAAGCCCAAGATGTTTGGTTTGCTTTGAACATCACTGCACTGGCAGGGAAGGAACGTGAACACCAAAACTGTAGTCTACAGTTTGTCTTTCTGACTCAGTCAGCCGACTAAGTGCACTGACGAACGTCTAATGGTTCCTTACAGTTTCTTGTTTCTGGGACACTCTACAATTTTCAGGAGGGCTTGGCTCCTGAGCTGCCCTCTTTGTAGCTGGAAGCATATGATTACAACTGATCCATTTACTGCCAATGTGTACCAAGACGACATTGTATAATTATTCTATAATAAGCCTCCTCCACTCTACGCAGGGTTCAGCCCAGAGCAGCTATAAAAACAAAAATGTCTTAAATGTTGCCCGGTGGCTATATGCTGTTATATCAAAAGCAGCTTTTTAATCAGAGCGCCTTCAAATTTCAGAGTCTAAATTCTTCTTCAGCTTTCCAGAAAGACGGTAGACTGGCACTGTGTCCGCTGTGCGCCACTTCACTGTCACTTTTACAAACTTTTATTCTGAAACGCAAAACGTAATATTTTTACTCGATTGCAGACTTTTTTTTCATTTATTTTACTTTTATTTATTCCCCAATTCCCTTTGAATGGGTTCAAATTTTCTTGATAGGAGTGAAATGGAAATCTTGAGGTCAGTTATCATTTGGGTCAAGGTTTGATATCCTGATACCTGCAAAGGTGATCACAGAGAACAAAACACATGCATACTGCAGTAATTTGATCCTCATATCTGTGTATTATTGAGGGGAAAAGAGCCCCCATGTTAACTCTAGATAAGTTTCCTTTATTACTTCAGTTACCACTGCTGACACAGAGTTTGACTCCTTCAGTGAAGTGCAAACTTTGCTCGTCCTCCTGTATTGCTGCCAAGCAGTGTCTCTTCCCATGAGCTTTACACATCAAAGCAACACTCGCTTGATGAGTGAGAAATTCAAGCTGTGTGCCAAATTCAACATGACATGATAAGTTGTGATATCGACTTAACTCGTATGCCAGATTGGCTCTACTTGACAAGTGTTCTTTTCCTGCGGTTTAGCATTGGTCCCTCCTGGTGAGTCAGTGTAATCTTGTGCAGCCCTGTCATAAAGTAAACCCGTTCAGAACAAGGCATTTTAAAAGCATCGTTTCCCCTGTGAAGCCAGTTTTTTTTATTTTTTTTATTTAACATAGCTAAGTTTAACACAGTCACTGTTACGTCCGAAACAAATACATGATTGTTCAAGAAAGTTATGATTTGCAGTTGTAAAAATCTAGTTTGTTCTATGACTTAACAGTTTCGGAAGTTGCTGTTGCGCTGCATTCTGTATTTCGGATGATCTCTCTCTTACAGCTGAGAAAAGAATGAATGTATTTCTGCAATTTGATTGGCCACTCTTTGTACTCCCTCGAATTGTTATTGGGTTGAAGTGATGCCAGTTATTGTGTGAAATATGTGTACAGTGTAAAACGAGAATTATTGTTTTCATGAGGATGTTATTTTTGGTATTCACTCAAAAACTGACATTCCACCACATAATAAGCTTAAATGCTAAATAGTGTTGTTTTCGCTCCGCTAAGCAACTTCAGGTTCCGTTGGATCGTTTCCTCTTTGCACAGAATCATGGAAACAACAAAGTGTCTTCATATTATTGTTGGCAGTCGAAGATCAACAAGTCATGGGCTCCCTCTCTTCACAGAGAGAAAGTAGAAACAGAAAATGAAGGTCAGATAAGGTTCTAGACAACAATTGGTTACAATTTAAACAATATAAAAAGTTTATTGCATAGTTAAAATGAATAGAGTTAAAATCAAAGAGAGCTGTCATTAACAGCCTTTACAATTATTTTTGGTCGGCTCTCCTAAGTTTTTCCGGATCCACGTCTGGGTAGGTGGAGTTCAAGAATTTATTTCGAGCACAAAGAAGAGTATCTTTCCCTGGGACTCTGTCTTTTCACAAATCCCACTTTGCACTAATATGACCACAGATACACTCCTGTCAGATGGTAGAACTATTCAAACTGGGCAGTTCAGACAAAGCGCCACAATGCAGAAGCAGTACTACCAGTCTGGCAGCGTAGTTGGCATCTGAGCAACTTGGCAGCACGGAGTGCCACTAGTGAGGTAAACTATTAGTCTGGAGCCCTGTGAAACATTATCCAGTGTCCTGAATTCCTCCCATAAGTCATTGTACAGCTGAATGTTCCTTTGATACATGCAAGTAACCGTTACAAACTGTTGAAAAGTAGCTTAACTTTTAACATGCATCCACTAAACGCAGCAAACAATCCAAGCTTTTGCAAAACAAAAATGAAAAGAAAAAAAATTGGATGTCCATTATTACTGTATCAGAATCTGTACTGAATCCAAATTTGTAGTGAAACGAGGTTTTTTCACCCAATATGGTGACCAAATCTGCAACAAGAGCAAAGATCCATCAAGCTTAGACTTCTTTCAAAAAAGCCACAAGTACATGTATCCTCAGAAGCTCCTCGCTACAATGAATTATCCGTTTACAAAAGCACCGTGTGGCTGGATGGGGGTAGAGAGGGATACGCTCTCGACAAAAAACCACATAACCACTGACTGGAATGTATGTTTGTCTGGGTACGCTTATTATAGGTGCATGAGATGCCCAGATACCTTCATGCGGGTGTTTGATAGGACGTGGGAAGATGGACTTCACAAGTCTGCACCAACACCTGGTTTATGTTACCACTCATGAGTTCAACAGCATCAAAGCAAACAAACAATGCGGAGTTTGCTCGCTGACCAAAAAAAGAAACACATCAAAAAAGAGTTCTCAAGTGCCAACGCTCATGAATCGAAAGTGTAACTCTAACCATCAATTTTAAAATCACACTCTTGTGCCACACTTTCTTTGTCCCAAACCACAGAAAGGATGTTTGTGAACTGTGGATTTACCAACTGTAATTCACATGAGAAAAGGTTTGTTATCAATGTTGCGAGAGACACGTACAACAAATACTGTTTTAAGTCGGCTGTAGCTCAGGTAATGGATTTACAGATCTAAGGTTGGCCCTTTAATGGACCACCTTATTGTCTCCATGTGTCCAAGTGTCTTGCCTACTGACACTTGGACACATGGCACTCCCTAGGCAAGTTTTTTTTTCTTGTTTTGTGCCCAACGATGACTGTGTGATTGGCCAGGTATTTAAAGTTGACGTGGTTCATGCATTTTAGGGTTGTACAGCAATGGATGGTTTTGTGGCACAGCTGGTCCAGGTGGTGGGGAAGTATTCCTCCCCAGGAGTCCTGCACTTGAGTTACCCATGAAGTATGAACTGTCCTGACCACAACGGCCTCTCTTCTTGTGTTTCTACATCGAGATAACAATTTCCTTTGTTTTGGCCGTTTATGCAAGACCTTATGTCCTTGCATAGATTACACTTTGCAATGTTGCTTATTTTATCATACTGACGTGTTTTCATCTCAGGCATTGCAAGGATTGCAAGGAAGTTAAAAAATGCTGATCTACATGAGCAGAAAAAGCCTTCCTGGTTGCTCAGCTTGCAATTTTACAAAAGGAGAGACATGATGGAGAGAGGCCTTCCTATATTCACGTTTGATGTGAAGGCTGTGTGATGAACGCCCCTCCTCTCTGCTGTGAAAAGAGTGTTATGGCGAGTTAAGTGGCGGGGTCTGCGATAATCTAAACATGCCCCAAGCATCTCATATTTCATGAGCAAAAGGTTCCCTGAGTCCTGTCTCCAGCTGTCAGCAGTAAAAAGTGAGAGTCGAGAGGGACTGGCTGACACTGGACGTGGAGGCTGACAAACAGCCCGGTGAAAGAGACGAAACCAAAGTTCCCTCTTGTTATCATATTTAGAGAGAGGTGGGAGGGTTCAAGATGCCAAAGAGCTCAGTTTACTTAAGAACAGCTGACTTTGAGGGTCTTTAAAGCTCAGCACCACATCAACAAATCACAGAGATAAAGTCACAAGCCTGGAGTGAAACTGCAGAAGAGTAAATGAGAAATTAAAACAAAGGACACCAGAAGAGCACAAACAAAGACGAGCAGGGAAACTTGGCAGATCGACGTGCACGGCTTGTGCACTGAAGACGCTTGAACTCGTGAACCTTATTAGATTTAGAGCACTTTTAGAGTTGCTGTTTTCATTGGCAAGCGATGTTCTTCATTACTCTTGTTTGTTGTGGTCGAACATAAATCTCGGTGTCATCTTTGATGCTCAGCATAAAAAAAATTTCATTTCCAGATTTCAGTTTCCCTCAGATATTTTGTACTGTAATGAAGCTTTGAACATGTTCTTTTTCTCACAGTCTTTGTGTGGATGACGACGAATATTCCAGAAGTGGACGGGGCCTTTGACTCAGGATCGCTCTGCAAAGCTAATAAGAAAAAATGAAACCACAATACAGTCTAGCATCACAATGTATTCATTTAAGGTTCCATCATCAGTATTTGTCACTTCAGATGACGGGGGTTGACTGAGGTAAGCGACAGTAAGAGGTAAACAGAAAAACACATGCAATAAATAACATAAAAATTGTATATAATGCAAACAGCATGTCTGTAATCGGGCAAAGTCAAACCAAAGTTGAAAGATGTTCATATTCTAGTTTTTAAATAGCCGAACAATTACATGTCGCTATCCCAAGAATCAACATCTTTGTTGCAAGTTTTCTAAATGGTGCAATCAAACTGTGCCAAGGCCCATGCTTCAGTGGAATAAGCTACTTAAAAGAAACGGCAGATTTTCATGTGTTTTACTCAAGTGCAGTTCAGCAATGAGGACAGAGGTCCTGTTTCAGTTAAAGTTCGACACTCTCATGTTAGTTGGAAATTGTACGACTCTTATCCTTGGAACATAAACAGCATGCTGAGTTTAGAGTTTTCTTGTAAAATATTTGTGAAGATGATTTTTAGCGAATGCAAATAACCTCTGTTTTTGAGGCCACCATTGCCAGCAAGCACTGTTTCTCTTTCTTGTTTTCTTTCCCTACAATGTGTCTTTCTCCATCACTCTGAGTGTTTGGGAATCAGTCGGAAACAGGTAGCAGGAATCTAAATCACATCACTCTGCCACCAAACAGGACTGCCAGTGGTTCTGATTCATCATATACAGCAAAACTCCATTGAAGATAAAGCTGACGAACTGTGGGGGGAAAAAAACGCCCATGGTTATTCAAGGTAAGAACGAATGTTTCAACAGCCAGACAGAGATCTGTTCTTTCCACTGTTTTACTGAGAACTGTTCAGACACTCGGCTAGGAGAGAAAGTTTATGTTGGCGTTGAGGGCCATCTCTCACAGTTTAGTGACTAAGCAAATATCTGTTGGCTAACATCTTATGGCAACAGGTATATCCTCTCTGACATCTTAATGAGAGAGTGTGCATGCGGGGTTTCCAGTCATAAAAAGCAGTCACTGGGTCGAGTACTTTTTCAAGCCGCCATCAGCCTTTAAAGATACCAGGTCTCCACAAATACATACGGGCACATTTACTGAACCCAGCTGTATGCAGAGCTGCATCTCCACGTTTGGCTAATTTGTTTTTGAGGGGTTTTTTCCCCTCAGTGCTCTTAAAGCTTTTTGGACACATACTCTGAGGAGCTGTTAAAGAGGACTCTCACATTTCTGGGCTCAGTACTGGGAATGAAACCAGTAACAATTTGAGTTCCAGGTGTCTTCTTAAATCAAGCTGAAAACTTGCCTTGGCTTGCTCTGGTCGGAGGGAAAGCCATGGTTTTTATGTCTTAATAAGTGTAAGGAGGGAGGCGAGTGGGTTCAGGAACACCACCTCGTCCAGTAACACAACATCTGAGTGCACAATTTGGACTCTTTCATGCAAATCCTGATAGGGAACAATCATCAAGCTGAATAAAAAAAAAACAATTTGTACAACTGAATGACTTCCATTTAGGGCTCATTGAGTGAATCAATCAAAAAAGGGTCAAAAGGATAACTTGTAACAGACAATACAAAGGTCCAATAAATGTATGATCCAGGCTGCATTGTTGCATTTTTTTTGTTCAAATCAAATTGATACATCTGTAATGTTCCTATGAACTGGCTTAGGAAAAAAACAGCATCACCCACAGAAAGACCTTAGTTGATATCATCAGTAAAAAAAAAATAAAATAAATACTAGTTGTGCTGCTGTGCTCTTTTTTTCAAATGAGCAATCACCTTCTTCTAATCCTACTTTATCCAAAACATACTCATTAACATTAACAGACCTAATTGTGGCTTGCTAGTTTTCTTTGTTCTTGTTAGTAAACAGTGATCGTGGTCTCCTTTTCCACGCTGCATCAGAATTCGAAATACAAACATTTGGAGGGGGACGAGTTTTGGGGCCAGCCGCTAAAAATCCTCTTGAACTATCAAGAATTTGAATCATGACTTGGCTCCCGAGTTACACACATGTTTTTCAGCTTAGTCACATCTTGAAGTGTGACTAGGTCCAACTGTGTAAGGAAAGTGCTGCAGATCGAACATCAAATTGTTAAAGTAGCACTTGCGTTCTCTACAATCTTGGCTAAAAACTTGTCCACGAATACTGATGATGTAACGACTCAATTTTGGCGCCTCGTTGCATAATTCGCAAGTTTGAGGAATAAAGTTTGTTAGGCATGTTCAGTAAAGGCAGTTTGAAGTATCATAAAATGATCTATGCCGGATCATCGGGGCCAAATAATTGTGATTTGCAACACGGAGGGAGATTTGTGGCCAACGGATGCGCTTCAAAGCAGAAGTGTCCAAATACAAGCCACACTGGCCTAAATCCTTGATCACCACAGTGTCTGCTTCCAGCGAGGACCAAAAGGACAAGTGTGGCTGGAGATATGGAAAAACAGACGAGGTTGATTATACCGTTGTGCACTCACATCACCCACAAGTCAGTTAATATGAACGGGCCACTTCATTTATCTTGCAACAAATCTCAGACAATATCCTCTTCTGATGGCATGATAACAAGGTACTGCTTGAGTATTGCGCAACGCAACCTGGTGAGAAAGCAGTGTTCATCAGACTTATTTGTCTTCATAGCAGATGGCTCTCGTACGTCGTCTCCTTCCTTATTGTCACAAGATTCAACTGTACAGATAGAGTGGAAAACATGGAAGCAGTAGCAGCAGGAGCAGCCTATTTTCCCCCTTCACCTCCCACTGTGTATGAATTGGGTGATTTCCAACAAGGTGGTTTGGGGTTACAGTAACCACTAGCTGGATGCAGCACTGTTTCCACAGTGTCTGTAATCTGCGGTGCCGAGGCGTCCCTCCACAAGCTTCAGCAACAAGCCAATCAGAAGCCTTGGTTCTCAAACACAGAACTTGGGTACAAGAGAGGAGAATGGGTGAGTCTCAGGAGTTTTTCTCCAAAGAAGTCTTTCCTGGCATTATTATATAAAAGTTTTAATAGGAAACGTAATTGATATGATAGTGAAGTTTGACCCCCTCCCCTTTTTTTTGCTCTGAACTATAAAAGTACAGGTTGACTTTACTAAATTATTCAGATAATTCCTACATCGTCATAAACGTGATACATGAAATCAAGCACTTTCCTTTTCCAAGCTGGTTATTGGAGACATCAACATTGCCAGGACATGGCGCAGGCACTGGACACAACCTTATCCGTAAGTTAGTACTATTCATGAATAGTTAAGTGTACCATATTCGGTGTATTTCAGAAAAATAAAAGCCTTATTGGTTTTACTTGTTTTAAAAAGCAGTTGCTTCAGTTGAACTTTTTGGTGAATGTTTAAGTATCAAACTAATAATTTACCCTTGGTTTTCATAGAATAGATCAAATTCCTGTCACTCAAAGCAAAAGTTGTCCTTAGGTAGTAAGGATAAAATTTCTATGGCCCTCTGGATCTTAAAAGTTGCCCTTCAAGGGGGTGGGTTTTGAACATGAATATAAAAACAAAGCAAACTAGGTTAATAAACTACTTTTGCTCTGTTCTAGGCAATGTGTCACTCCCGTCTCAGTCAGTGGGCCAACCCAAACGACATTTAACATCCTTTTTTTTTTCAAACACTAATATTCACCTGCCCTTTTCACCTCTCTCAGTGGGCTGTCCTCGTCTCGGCTCTAATCTGGTGCTGCAGCCCCCGCAGTGTCTACCTCAGCGCCCCACCCAGCAGTTCCTCTGCTCACCATCTCCAAGAGAAACATCTGAGCTTTAATTACGACCGAGGAGCTCCGCTGCATCTATCGTCTAGTCGCTAGCTCGGTCCGAGTGCAGAGAACAGCCGCTCCTGGCATCGATTTAGATGCTGAAGGTGGTGAGACTGAGACGAAAGATGGAAGAATGCTTCATTAGGCTGCAAGACACATAGATACAAGAATGCTGATCAGCCTTTCACCACCTGAAATAAGCTTTTCATGTTTTTTACTGGAACCCGATATATTCGGCTGACGGTTGGCACCACCCAAGTCTTTTTTCTGGGTCCAACATCTGGCTGCCAAAGAATGCCAAATCCCGGCTTCAAGGAAAGGAAGCTGCTGGGTGGACCTGCAATAACATAAAAGACCCTTATGAACATTTTTGAGTGACGTTGATCCATTGCCTTTTCCAGTGGATGTACTAACACTTAAAGGGAGACTCAAACAGAGGGGTGACAGAACAGCTGGGTTTATGTTTGTGGGATAACAACTGTCTTTAAGATACCAGGTCACTGACAAGCGATGCTCCAGCAGAGGCCTCCTCAGGTCAGTTCAGATGAGGACCTACCCCCCCCCCAACCCCCCACCAAAAAAGTTCTATTTCTGACCTTTTTGTGGCGTGAAGGTGGAGGAGGTGATGCGAGTTGGGCTGTGCAAGCATGCACGTGCACGCCTGCCGTCTGTGCACCCGCGTCCAGGCGATAGGGAGAGCACCGCGTCTGGAATCATTTAGACGGACTGAACACACATTCTCACATGTGGAATCATTCCGCTCAGTAGGAGTGTCACCGTTTCCAAAGAAAGCTTTGCTTTCACTGTGATTCAGGTAGCGTTTTTTTCCTATACGTTCCATTTGTCCCGTTGGCAACGTTACAAGTCTTTACGGAAAAATCTCCAATGAGATCCAGGAGGAAGTTCTGACTGTAGCGATCCGAGACAGCTGACTGAAGACCCAGTTTGGACAGATGAAGAGAGACGGTAAAGCAGAAATGTAATGAATAGAGAAGGTTTTAATGCACATCCTGAGGGCACCATTTGCAAGAAGCGAGCAAATAAACAAATTAGAAGCCTGAACAAAAACTGTACATCCAGAATGAGCTTCAAGCTTCAACCGATCCAGCAATTGTATGTCCTTTGGTCTCGATATTAAATTTTATGATCCCTTTCAGGCCTAATGTTCCCAATCAAATATGCAATTAAAAGGAAAAGGGTAATAGTTGGTTTATATGTGAGAATAAACTCGGTTATATATCTTGGGCTAAGTTCTTTTGGCATCATCTCAAATCGATATATCTAATGTTCTTTAAACCTTAAACTGATGATTTTGGATCCTGAAAGCAGACTTTTCCATCATGGATACCAATAATCAGCACGTCAGTCGTGTGGTGCTCCAGCTCCAGCTGACATTCATCACCTAGCTTTACACGAGCTTTATTAAAGTCAGAGCCACAGGGAGCCGGAGTTTATCCTGCGTGACTATTGGAGAACGGCAGGATAAATCCGGACAGGTCTTCAGTTCTTCCAAAAAAATACCTTCTTCTGTGCCACCACTGATAAAGAAAACAGTAAATCAGCAAAAAAATACGGAATTTGCCTTAGCAAAGCAACAAAATGGTCTGTCCAAGAACATCCAAAATAACCTCATCATATCAACATTTATCTATTACATATCAGTCTTTGATCTTACAACTGAAAATTTAATTTGAAGCCTTGAGATTATGCGTTTTTGTGGCCCTGCATCTTCCTGAGAAATGTAGTTTAACCCTTGGTGACTCACACCAGTCAAATGTATGGCTCTTCTTGTGGTGGCACGGGCGGATGGCCACATAGTTGCCTGTGGCGAAGGCCGCTGCACAGGCAGCACTGGAATAGAAGTTTATTACTGGCCACCAAGTCAAGTCCTGCTCACCAAATTGATACCCTGGAACAAATATAACGTCGAAAATCACATACGCGCGTAAACTGTGAAGCAAACGCACACCCATGCGTGGCTGTGCACAGTTAGGGAGGCGCACACACGCACAACACACATACATGCATACAACGCTGAAAGGCTATACTTATAAAGTTCCTGTTTAGGTGTAAGTGGGTGAGAAATGTGGGCACTTTGTTCAGACTCTAAGAAAAGTTTCTACAGTTCAGTGAGGATAAAAATCTACAAAAAAAAGGTTTGAGATTGAGGGTTTTCTGAAAGATGGAAAAGAATGATGGAGAGGTTCTTTGACTATACATGAGAGATAGTCGAGACAGAAAAGGACTAGTGAAGGTCTCCACTTGTGTTGATTTTTTGATATCAAATAATTCATCCTGAAGATGCATTTTCACAAAGCTCCCTCTCTTCTGACAAATGTGACAAGGGGCTTCGCCAGCACGCGATCCCTCTCGGTATAATTGAAGACATGATGTCACATCAATGTCTTTTAGCAGCAGCTGTGTTGCAGGAACTGTTGTCACCCACATTTCCCAGTGCCGGGTGGTTTCTTCAGACACGCTTCAAATATGTTCTACACACACACTTAATAATCGTCCGGGACTCGGTTTGGCTCCAGACGTTTGGCAAAAGCTTGAGCACACTCAATAAAGAAGCTGATATGACTGACTGACAGATACTCTTACTGGACTCTCAAGCAGGGAGAAAGAAACAGTGAACTCAGATTTCCGATTTGGAAGTTTAGCGCTGCATGTCCATGAAATCGGCCTCGGCTGTAAAAGCTGGGTGATGCCACGACGCAAAGAAAGTTTCCGTGGGGTTATTTTGTGTTTGGCTTGAGCCACTGAAGCCTTGATGACTATATAATGATACCAGCTCCACCTATTTTAGACAACTTTGACATGACTTCTGCTGCAGTAGGAGAAGAGTTTAGATCTCAGTTAGGATGGATTCAGAGCACAGCAGCCCGTCAGCAGCTTCTCAACTCTGACAGACAGAATACTCAACTTCGGATATGATGAAGCTTTGTAAACATTTTGCCGAATGCTTATGCTTTTTCCTTTCAGTGAGTAACAAGAAAACATTATTATTTCATGTTCCAGACAATGTTTATTCAAGGCTTTTGTTTCAGACCTCGACTC
>JASSRZ010000042.1:4092109-4108736 GCA_032164315.1 Malacoctenus gilli | reverse complement strand
ATTTTCAGTTATATTCACGAAAAAAACCTTACTAACAAAGCCTCGTGAACATTTCGGGTAAAGAGCTGAAATTAAATAAATATCAATACAAAATACAAAGTAAATAAAAAGTCACCATTTCTGTCATAAACACCTCACTATAGCCCTCATATTTGCAGATATAGGGCGCAATGACATGCAGGGTTTGGGAATCACCGTGATGTATATGGTCAGAATGTCAGTGTACACATGTTTCTTTAAAGTCTCAGTGTGAGAAGCATATGTCTACAAGAACCTGCGAGGGGAGAGGGAAAAAGGTCTCAGACTGGAAGGAGGAGAAGGAGGAGGAGGAGTGCAGGAAGGGTGTCTGATTCGATGACTTGTCTAAAAGTGTAAAAGTGTCTGAGTTTGTGGCCACGTGCTTGTGTGGCTGCGTGTGTGTGAGGGTGAGCGTGTGCGTGTGCGTGTGCGAGTGCGTGAACCTCTCCTGGGGGACTTCCGCTGCTGCTGTTATTCTTTGCAGTGAGATGGAAAGCTTTTCTCAACATCTGCACAACATATCATCATCATCATCGAGAGGGAGGGAGGGAGGGAGGGGGGGGGGGGTAGAGAGAGTGCTGGACTGAAACTTTCCATTGGAAGAGCCTGTGGATTTTATTTTATAGAACGTTTGCCTCTCTCGGTATGCCGACAGCCCAAGATGAGCTCGACTGAAAATTCACCCGAAAGCAATTTGCTTGTTGACATTTCTGAAAACTACAGAGGAAAATGTGCAGCCAGATACTTCTTGTCAGAGCTGGAAACACTTGTTGTAACTGGGATCGTTAACGTTGTGCAAAGCTAAGGGCAGTAAATTTCCTGCAGTGCCCTGTTAAGCAGCAGATGCTTGGTATCAGAATAAAATGGAGTGTGAAAGTGCTTGGACTTTTCATTTAACACCTTTTCATCCATTATAGAGTAGATTTGCCCGCTTCCAACAACACCAGTGAATGAATCAGCTTCACCTCATTGTGTCAAACATAAGCTCGCTTGCTTGCTGTGTCGACAGAATCCTTCACACCAGTATTTTAGGCCTTCAGGCAACGTGCCGTCTCTTCGCCTACAGCTCCAAAACGTGAGCTGTCTGGGTGAAAGAGCAAGCTGAGGTGTAAGAGGATGAGGTACATACAGCAGCTTATCCCTCCCCCACTTGCTTCTCTTCTTTTATGGTTTTGACTCCCGTCTCTCTTTTTCCACTCACCCCCTCTGCGTTTTTCCTCAATTGCCCTGAACTACAGCAGCAGCACCCCCCCCCCTTTACCATCACAGACACTCTCTTCTTCCCCTTCTTCTTCTCCCTTAACGTAAGAGCACAGACTCATCTTTCACTCTTCTCTCTCCCTTTCTTTCCTCTCTTAACCTGCTGACCCGCTTTCTTCCCCATTTTCTCTGGGTCTCTCGCCCATCCTCAGCAACCTTTTCACTCCACCCTCCTCCATGCCTCTTCCACTCTCCCATGACAGAACCAAGGGCGGGAGTCAAATGACCAGCTACTCTCCCTTCACCTCGTCTTGGAGCGCGAGTTGTGAAAGAAAGCTTTGTCCCCCGCCCCCCGGACCCTTCATCGCCTCCGGAGGTATGTCCTGTGTTGTCCATACAGGAAAGGACTTTGGTCTGACTGGAATTTTTTGGGGCCCCTTGGGAAAATGTGAGCGAGGACCTTACTTTCCCTCTGACGTCCCCTCCCTGGGAGCTTGTTACGTCATTCAGGTGGAAACCTCCTGCCAGTACCGCTAAAGAAACCTTGAAGTCACTCTGATTTGATGACAAATCAAATTACACGACGATCAAGGCGAGAAGGCAAAAAGCATGAATCTAGCTGGTCAAAGCAATGCAGTAGGCGTCAGATGTTTAGCTGTCACACTAAAGGTTTACTGTTTTTGGTTCAATTTTCCAACTCAGACACAAACATCCAGTTGACTTCATCAAATGTCAACTGACTCAACCAAAAAAAACAGGAGAAAGACATCCAACTCAGAGGACTTTTCATTTTATCATCCAAAGTATTATCTCTTTTCAGTCTTTCTCTCTTGGAGTCCATTGTTCACTGGACCTGAAGCGCCACATTCAATGACTTTCAGGATCATTGGAATTATGGTATTAGGCCAGTCTCGTGTTGTGGCCCCTTATGATAAGGCAGAGGATTGCAACACATATCCGACAACTTGACGAAAAACTTGAAAAGGGCCTGAGGAACCTAAGGCGACATATTACAGAGGAGGAGTCAGGGTAGTACAACGAAATCTAGCCTCAAAAAATTTGGCAGTGCACATAGAGATACGAAAAGGGTCCTCAATAGGTTCTCCGATAACGTAGAGAACCATGCTTTACTGGAGTTCTGGATTTATATTCAATTAAAAAAAATGTGTAATAAAATGGGGTTTTTTTCTGAGTTTTTGTTCCTGCAGAATTCATTGTCTGTGCTCAAACTTCAGCTTCACAAAATACCACAGAACAATGCTGCTATTATGAGTGAGGAGCCGCAACCAAAGATCAAAATCTGTTCCGGAAAATCCGATGTTCATCCCTTTAGTCCTTATGTGTCAACACTCCCAGCCTGGCCCGGGGTGAGTTATTAGTGTGTGTTTTCCACCACGAACGTGTCGGAGACCTTTCAGTATTTCTTTGCTGTGACCCGCAGAATCACCGGGGGGAATGACCCGGAACGAAACTCAGTAAGGCAGGTCAGATGTCTGGTTGACACACTCTGCAGGAGGTAGCGGGAGGTCTGGGAGCCGGGCGGACACTGAGCAGGTGGGGTGAAGCATGAGGAGGCAAACCTTATTTACAAAAACCCCAAGTGTGGCATCGTCTGCCTCCTTTTACCTCAAGCATCTGCTGTGTTCCCAGTACATTCATTTATTCTATTAATTACTTTTTAGGATCTATGAACCCTTGAAAAAAAGGCTTCTTTATTTATACAACCTGTTCAAACAGCAGCTTAGAAAACTGTTAGAAGTCAACCACATGCACAAAACAAGTTCTTTATGTTTCCTCACACTTTCAAAGCCAAAAAAAACAAACATTTTACTTCCATTCAATGAAAACATGAGACATCAAGATATGATGCTGGTGCATCAGTGGCTGCCAACACTTTTTTCCGGAACCCCCCTTAAACTATCTTCAAGGAAGGCTGTGGACCCCCTCACTGAGCCCTTTGGAAGGTACTGCATAGGAACAACTTGCTCATATTCTCATATTTCGTTTGGTCACTTTATAGAATCAACAGAAAAGATGGAAAAAAAGGTTCAGATCTTTTTGGCAGCTGACCTGCAGGTGATGACCTTTTACCTTTACCCACATCACTAAGGCCACCCTGAGGCCCCTCATGGGAAAATGCCCATGTTTGTCAGGGCTGGTTTAGTTAAAATCCTTTGCATAACGTGTTGGAGCTCACTCAAGTCTAGTGTGTTTGTTTAGTTGTAGTGACGAAAACAGCTTACTATGAAGTTACATAAGAGTTTCATAACTTTTCGTCACATATTTTGCAGTCTGCACACAATGATGTGATCAATCAATCCAAAAAAATATATATATATCTATTTGAGATATAAAATATATATAATCCTTTAATTGTTGATCTCTTCTGCTTGTGTCAAAGAATATGGAGACATTTTTTACTTATTTGAAAATATATATAAAATTTATTTTTTTATATACATATGCATATTTTTCAATTTTGATAGAGAGATTCAAATTCCATAAATTAGTGAATTAGTGAAATTAAATATTGTCCTGAGCGCTTTGGATTTAGTTTCTTCAGTCTAGATTGAAAACATTTGACTATTCATATACATTGGAAAAAAACTCATGTCTCTCATGCCTCAGGTTTTGTTCCCTCTCTTTGTTTTGAAACAAGTGAGGGAGCTGTGAGAATGAAACACCTGTTTGACCTCCACTGTTTGACCTCCCAGTAGCTCATTGGTCCAGAAAAGAGGCAAAAGGTGTATAAATAGCCCAGGCGAGCCAGTTGTGACCATGGTGTTCTCTTGCAACCAAGGGAAGCATGAAGCTGGTCATCCTTGTCGCTCTGTTCGGGCTCAGCCTCGCCCAGCACAACCCTCACACCAAGCATGGGCGGACTGCCATCGTTCACCTGTTTGAGTGGCGCTGGGCCGACATCGCTGCAGAGTGCGAGCGCTACTTGGGCCCTAATGGCTTTGGTGGTGTTCAGGTATGTATGCATGACTACAGGTGGTCAAAAGAAGTGAGGAAAAATTGATTGGAAAGAGGCGATTCTCATACTCAAAAAACAGTGTTGATAAGTAGTGCAATTAAAAAATGTTTTTTCAAACAAAATTAGTTATGATGTGAATACATGAAAGGATATGTAAAGGAATATATTATTGCTTGTTATGCCTCTATGAGATATTTCTTAAGAGTAAAATGATAAATAGAACTAAATCACAAAGTCAGACCTGCAAAAAGCAAAAACGTACAGTGCAAATTACAGTAAATCCTTAAAATCAACAACATTCTTAGTGTAACTGGTATACAGAGCTGGTGAAAACAAAGAAGATGCAGGTGAGATGAAGAAAAGGTGGTGAAAGCAGGTAAAAAGGGTGGGGCAGGTTGGAGACACAGCATAGAGAGAGACACTGAGGACCTCTAGTGGGTGGAAGGAGTAATACAGCCAGATGATGCCTGAGAGTGGAGTGGGCAGCTCTATCATAATAGAGTAGCCATTCCAAGACTCTACTTTTTTTTCTATAGCAGCAGCTTTTGGGAGTCGTAACACATGTCACTTTCTCCATCCTCTGACATTTCCATCCTTATTGGATCCAAGTCTTGAAAGTTGGGTGGGTCAAATTTCCATTTGTCTTAATGCAATACGTTTTATGGCAGCACTGAAAAGCATTTGTAGCAAACAAACCTTCCCAAAGCCCTCTGGAGGAACACAGAGTGTTGATTCACTTTGGATGCATCAGTGGAAAATTTCTTTCAAGGCGTTTACAGAAAGTTTTTTTTTCCAGTAATTTCTTCCAATATGACAAAACAACCCAATACTCTCCACTAGATATCTGAGATCGTGCATCTTCATTTCCAGTTTGTTGTTGTCTTCTATCTGCCGACAACTTACTTCAATGTGCTAATTATCTTGTCTTTTCTTTCCCTTCCTTGCTCAGATTTCTCCTCCCAATGAGCACATTGTGATAAACAGTCCCTGGAGGCCTTGGTGGCAGAGATACCAGCCAGTCGGCTACAACCTGTGCTCAAGATCTGGGAATGAGAACGAACTGAGAGACATGATCACCAGATGCAACAATGTCGGGGTAAACTACATTACCGCAGCTATTTAATCAAAAGCATCGGGTACATTGTTATTTTGTTTTTCAAAGCATCCTGTAAAATGACTGCTGTTTCCAAAACAAGAGATTGTTACCAGATACCTCACAGAACATGTATTCCTATTTGCACGAACTGTTTTATTGTGTCGAGAACACACACGCTGGCGTTCAAGGACAAAGGGATTAAGGAGTTTGTTGAATGGATGCTCTGAGATTAGAGTCATTTTCATTGGCAGGGTATGTTGTTGTTGCCTCGAAGTGATACAACAGTGAGTATTGCTGCTTTGACACACTTCCATGACCCAAGTGTCAACCTAACGTGTGAGGGAAGAGTGTGAAAATGACGGGAGATAGATGTGATGTGTTGATGCATTGTTGCACCTTCAATCCTGCTCCCGATCACAGGTCAATATCTATGTGGACGCTGTCATCAACCACATGTGTGGCGCTGGAGGCGGCGAGGGAACCCACTCCTCATGCGGCAGCTGGTTCAGTGCTGGCAGGAAAGATTTTCCCAGCATCCCCTTCTCCTACCGGGACTTCAACGACCACAAATGCAGGACGGGAAGTGGCAATATTGAGAACTACGGTGACGCCAATCAGGTAATGAGAAAAAATATGCTGCCAATGACATTTTTCGCATCCACAGACTTTTTTTGTTAGCGTTTCTCTTGTAGGGAGAGTTTTGACACAATTTCTAAAGTGTGAAATCAATTAGCACAACACAGCATCGAATTTGGGTTGCCCCCACATTCATACTGAGGGACCTTTTCAGGTCCGTGACTGTCGTCTGGTCGGTCTGTTGGATCTCGCTCTGGAGAAGGATTACGTGAGGGGGAAGGTGGCTGACTTCATGAACAAGCTGATTGACATGGGCGTGGCTGGATTCCGAGTGGACGCCTGCAAACACATGTGGCCCGGTGACCTGTCTGCGGTCTACGGTCGTCTGCACAACCTCAACACCAAGTGGTTCCCCGGTGGCTCCAGGCCCTTCATCTTCCAGGAGGTAAAGTCTTAGTTAAGCTCATATAAAACTTGATGAGTTGAGCCCCTATTTGATTGTTTTCTGCTGCTACCTTTAATTAGCCTCTTGATTCCGATGGCTTGACTGAAGATAATCAAGTGTACATTTGGTAGCTTGTGGTCAATGCGTCAATCACTAATTTAGCAAAGTTAGACTAATTCATTCCTACCTGAACGACTAGCAATGGTTGTGTGTTTGTGCTTCTGTCTCCAGGTTATTGATCTTGGAGGGGAGCCTATCACATCTAGAGAGTATTTCCATCTGGGAAGAGTGACAGAGTTCAAATATGGTGCCAGGCTGGGAACAATCTTCAGAAAATGGAATGGCGAAAAGCTGTCCTACACCAAGTATGTGTGTTTCTGTTGGTCTGCCTACATCACATGACACAGAGGTTATATAGGTGAAATGCAGCTGCAGTGTCATCAAAATGACATCAATTACAAGATGGAAATTATTTTACAAGCGGTAAATGTTTAGGAAAATATTGCCGATTAGTCTTACGGGAGAGTGGGACATTTTAAAAGTTGGCAAGAAAGGTCCACATAATAATACTTCCACTTCTGCAACAGTTTGGATATTCTACCAAAAAAATTATGTCTAAAATGGTTTTTCTGTGTCCAGGAACTGGGGAGAGGGATGGGGTTTCATGCCCAACGGCAATGCTCTCGTCTTTGTTGACAACCACGACAACCAGAGAGGACACGGAGCTGGAGGAGCCTCTATTGTTACTTTCTGGGACTCCAGGCTCTACAAGATGGCTGTCGGCTACATGTTGGCCCACCCTTACGGAGTAACCAGGGTCATGTCCAGCTTCCGCTGGAACCGCCACATCGTGAATGGAAAAGTAAGCTCGTGTTTCACGAGGAGTGATGACAACTGGTTTGTATGAGATGTGTGTTTCGGGCAGTTTGGGCTCAATCTGTTCATTGATCATTACAGGACCAGAATGACTGGATGGGTCCTCCCAGCCATGGTGACGGATCCACCAAGTCTGTTCCCATCAACGCTGACCAGACTTGTGGAGATGGATGGGTGTGTGAGCACAGATGGCGCCAGATCAAGTAAGGCTTTTGAAATGAAAGAAGAAAATAAAATGTAGTGATGTTTGCATGCTGCACTGCATCTCACTTTGAAACATGTCCACCTGTCAGGAACATGGTCATTTTCCGTAATGTGGTCAATGGTCAGCCTCACTCCAACTGGTGGGACAACCAGAGCAACCAGATTGCCTTCGGACGTGGAAACCGTGGTTTCATTGTCTTCAACAACGACGACTGGTAAAGACTTTGTTCTTCTCATCATTACTGACAGACAGTAAAATAAATGAATTTCCCAGGGTTCACCGCTTTATGTGTTTGCTCCCACGATGGGAGAGGACAGGAGCCGGTTGAAACCCTGTGTTGTTAGATTTGATGAAAATATGTACTTTGTTTCAATCCTAAGGGACCTCAATGTGACCCTGAACACTGGCATGCCCGGCGGTACCTACTGTGATGTCATCTCCGGCCAGAAGGAAGGAAACAGGTGCACTGGGAAGCAGATCCACGTTGGCGGAGATGGACGCGCTCACTTCAAGATCAGCAACAGAGATGAGGACCCCTTCGTTGCTATTCATGCTGACTCCAAACTGTAAACACATGTTTAAATGACTTAAAATAAACATCATGCTTAAGTCTAAAATGCTCTTCTTCATTTGTTCAAACATTTGTCATTTTTGTATCAGATATTAGCACATTGATGGAAAATTATTGCAGACACATTTTGAGAGTCAACAACTAGATGTACTTCTAATACACTTAAATATAATGGAAATCCATAATATTAAGTTGAGCTCTAGTAAAGTACAAAGAAGGACACACATTGTGAATAAAGTTCCCAATGATCTATTCTCCTCAAGCAGTAAATAATGTGAAGCTGATGGCTGATTCCATTCGAGTGATTTTTCACTGTTGGAAGTTTTAATTTATGCAGACAACATTTTTCTCACAAGTTGTTTAGTTGTTTTATGTCTTTGTGACTGAGTAGAGTGATACACTGAAACACTAAAAAGTCTATTATCAGTCATGCTGTCATCAAAATCAGCGGACCTGGAGCAGCTCTAAACCAGTATCAGGAGACTTGTGGGCATGAAACAACAAACAGAACATTTAAAACAAACCTAAGCGTGCCAGTAAATGCTTGACACTCACTCCAATAAAACTTTCTGAAAGTAAAAATGTTAATGACAAACGGTGTGTAGATGGAATGCTGTTGATGAATATACATTAGCCTCTATGCAGTCACGGCAGTCCTGTCTGGCCAGCAGACTCTGACTCTTTAGCCTCTTGCAGCAGGTCAGAGTGACGAACCTTCTGGGAAAATGTGTGTGTTTTGTGACGGCTAAATAATTAACTCAATCTGACCTCCCGTGTTTCTCTTCAGAGAGAAGCTCTAATGCAAAGCAGATCATGGCTCTTTGCATAGTTTAACTTTGCGTACTTTACCTACACACCAAAGTTTTTGATAAGTTCAGTCGCTGCAAAAATAACCAAATTGCAATTGAATAAAACTAGAACAAATATATAAAACTATGTTATTCAAGACCTTTGTCCATGACAGTTTAAGTCCTGATACTTTATGCTGATATGACAATATTTAAATATAGACTTTGTTATGAGTAAATATAATGCTGAGATGAATGCAACCTGTGTTTTCCCTTCAGCTAAAGAATCTGAATGCCAGCTAGACTGGCAAAATGTCAAGGACTATCACTCTATTACATAAACAAGCACATGGGAGATTAGTTATAAGTTTAAAAAAAAGAGAGAAGAAAACAGAAAAACGTGGAAAAGCAAATGGACTTCAACGTGGTAACTTTCCCACACTTGTTTCCCAACTTGGCCCAAACACCTGGAAGGAGAAATCAAAATGTATGAAGATACTACCTCAGCCTTTTATTTGCTTTGCCACAAAACAAAGTCCTGTATGACAGAACTGCCCGTTGCAAAATCGTGTGGTTTTTGAACAAATACGGAAGTGGGATGAATCCAAACTGCTGTGTTCGGAGTGGCGAGGATCAAATTCATCTAAATGAGGTAAAGTCATTCTTTCAAATTGCAGGTTGTCTTTTGTTTGCATCCCTTGAGAGGAATTTTTAACAAGCTCACACAAAAATCCAGCCAATTCAGTGCGAGAACCGGTGTGAATAACATATTTTCTCTCTTAATGAATCACAGATATGTTGCATTGGACAAAATCTTCTATTTCTCTGTTAAAGACACGTTCCCAGCCGAGAAGCTGTTTTTCTGCTTGTTTTGACGGAGAGCAGGAACCTTTGATAAAATCGCACCTGTTTAATCTCCATGCTGATATTCACCACTCTCTGATTGGCCAATGAGGGACTATAAAAACCAGCCATGTGGCAGAAAGTGAGACAGTGGCACTCTGGCTCCCAGGAGAGCATGAAGCTGATCATTCTGCTCGTGCTGTTCGGGCTCGGCCTCGCACAGCACAACCCCAACATCAAGCATGGACGGACTGCCATCGTCCACCTGTTTGAATGGCGATGGGCCGACATCGCTGCAGAGTGTGAGCGCTTCCTTGGTCCCAAAGGATTTGGAGGTGTTCAGGTAAGCGTTGACCGACATAAGTGTGTGATGTGTTACATTAAAAAAACCTGCCCATCATGATTTATTTCTCATTTTAGAAGAAATCCCAATCCAGTTGTTGAGCTGCAAAATAAATGTGCTTACAATAATTAGAAATGTGAACAGTGTTTATCATGCATTCATCCTGTATAAAATGCAGGCTGCAATGTGCAAAGAGGAAATGAGTTCAGGTTGATTCCTCACTGAGACTACACTCATTTACACCTTCTTTAAAAGTGATTGTCTCCTTGTGTGTGTTGTGCAGATCTCTCCACCACAAGAGCACATTGTATTGAACAGTCCCTGGAGGCCTTGGTGGGAGAGATACCAGCCAATCAGCTACAACCTCTGCTCAAGGTCTGGCAGCGAGGACGAGCTGAGAGACATGATTACCAGATGCAACAACGTCGGGGTAAACTACAATTAGCTGGTTCGAGTGTTCACGGACATTGATTTTCTGGATCTGTCAGTGACTTAGAAACACAACAATAGTTTAGGACAAAAAAAACTGGCCCCACAATTTTCCACTTGACCTGATGATGAAATGAGGATGCTAAAAAGATTTTCGTCATAGTCGATAGAAAGGGAATTTGTGTGTGTTGCAACCTGTGCAACAACCAAGGCAATTTTGGCCTTTGCTCCAAGTCCCGTTACGAGTTGTGACTTGTATCCACACATCAATCTTCCATAAATCCCTTTACTTGGACTGATGCCCAGAGTTTAATAGGCTCTGATCAATAACAGAATGGGAAAGTTCTTCTAAGAAAAATTCAAAGTACTAAGTCAAAATTGCAACAGGCTGAACCAGCAAAGAACATTCTTGTAAGATTAGCACAAAAAGTCGCATCGCCAACCAATGTTGCAGCGTTTGTCAATTCCCAACAGGTCAATATCTACGTGGATGTTGTCATCAACCACATGTGCGGATCCTCTGGTGGTGAGGGAACCCACTCCTCATGCGGAAGTTGGTTCAACGCTGGCACAAAGGACTTCCCGAGTGTCCCATATTCCAGCTGGGATTTCAATGACCACAAATGCAAAACTGGCAGTGGGGAAATTGAAAATTATGGTGATATATTTCAGGTAGGTCAATTTCCCCGCAGAATAATGTTTGGAATAAACTCAGATTACATGAGCTCACAAACAAGCCTCTCAATGCCGAGTTTTACTGGGTGAGTTTTGAACCTGGTGGACAGAGTCATGTGATTCTGAGTATTATCTTATAAAGGATTACAGCAATCAGCAAAAAAAAAACCTGAAAACATACCAAACCTGAATTTTTGAGGTTTTCACTCGTTTCAGGTCCGTGACTGTCGTCTGGTCGGTCTGTTGGATCTCGCTCTGGAGAAGGATTACGTGAGGGGGAAGGTGGCTGACTTCATGAACAAGCTGATTGACATGGGCGTGGCTGGATTCCGAGTGGACGCCTGCAAACACATGTGGCCCGGTGACCTGGAGGCTGTCTGTAGTCGTCTGCACAACCTCAACACCCAGTGGTTCCCCAATGACTCCAAGCCCTTCATCTATCAGGAGGTAGGACCACAAAATGTTTGTACTTAAAGGCAAATCACAGTAAATAATGCTTTTATACCAGTTACTTGCTGCGTATGCTTTAGGTTATAGATCTTGGAGGTGAAGCCATCTCATCCAGAGAGTATTTCCACCTGGGAAGAGTGACTGAGTTTAAATATGGTGCCAAACTGGGAACAGTCTTCCGTAAATGGAATGGTGAGAAGCTGTGTTACACCAGGTATGAAGTTCATCAAAAAATTACTGCAACTGCAACACTTCAATGGAAAAAATATCAGAAAAGGAGAGTCATCTGCATTTACCAACTAACACCATAAAAGCCTTTCCTTAAATGAACCTCTAATTTCTGTCCCTGAGTCTAGAAACTGGGGAGAGGGATGGGGTTTCATGGCCGACGGCAATGCTCTCGTCTTCATCGACAACCATGACAACCAGAGAGGACACGGTGCTGGTGGAGCCTCGATTGTTACTTTCTGGGACCCCAGGCTCCACAAAATGGCTGTCGGCTACATGTTGGCCCACCCTTACGGAGTAACCAGGGTCATGTCCAGCTTCCGCTGGAACCGGCACATCGTGGACGGAAAAGTACGTATTTTGTTTAGGTGCAATATTGTCAAGGCAGAGTCATGAGAGTTTAAATGAACAACCTGCGTGTCTCATTCTAACAGGACCAGAATGACTGGATGGGTCCTCCAAGCTACAGTAACGGATCCACCAAGCCTGTTCCTGTCAATCCTGACCAGACTTGTGGAGATGGATGGGTGTGTGAGCACAGATGGCGCCAGATCACGTAAGTCCTTTGAACTCCAACCTAACTTTTCAAAGTAAACACAAGAAAGGTACCATGTATTCTATTTTTTCCACACGTCCACTTCTCAGGAACATGGTCATTTTCCGTAATGTTGTCAACGGTCAGCCTCACTCCAACTGGTGGGACAACCAGAGCAACCAGGTTGCCTTCGGACGCGGAGACCGTGGTTTCATCGTCTTCAACAACGATGACTGGTAAAGATAAAGAGTCGACGCCTAGATTTAAAGTATATTTTTTGCAAACGAGTTCAGAAAAATGTGAACAACATGGGGGAAAATGCAAGTAAGCCTTTTGAGTGATCTGGAGTTTGTACTGTAGAAACACTTCAGCTAACTGAAAGTCAAGAACCCCCAAAACAGCTCAGTAAGTGTATTTGTAAAAGTGTTGTCTGTCTTACTCAGGGACCTCAATGAGACCCTGAACACTGGCATGCCTGGTGGTACCTACTGTGATGTCATCTCCGGCCAGAAGGAAGGAAGCAGGTGCACTGGGAAGCAGATCGAGGTCGGTGACGATGGCCGCGCTTACTTCAGCATCAGCAACAGAGACGAGGACCCCTTCGTTGCTATTCACGCCGACTCCAAACTGTGAACACACATGTATATGGCATCAAATAAACTTCATCTTTGAACTGGATGTTTACAGAGACAAGATGCTTTTGGCAAGGCCTTTCAGAAAAAACCCTCAAAAAGCAATGCTTGAAGAGAACCAATCTTACATAGAGGAATACTTACAAAAACAAAAAACCAAACCTGTTCAAAATCTTGACGGGTTTATCACTCCATTTACCAGGTTAATCGGAAGAAAGTTCAAATATATAGCCAACATTTGTAAAGATAAAATCTAATTCTTGATGAGGTACCTTGTTTTTCTCTCATTAAGTGACTGCTCATAAAGGAGATTTATCACGTGAAGCAATTCCAAAGCAGTAGGCCTCAGTTTTACACTTTTTTTTCCCACTTACATGGTCAGTAAGTGTCCTGAACGAGAGCCCTGATGCCTGCAAATGTTGTTCCTGCATTGTGTATTCTTCTCCTCCACTGGGACGACTCCCTGCCATCACACTGTGGCCACTTCAGTTTCACCTGAGTGCAGAGCTGGCATCCCTCATTAGGGAAGCTCTGAGGCCCAGAGGCCCAATGAGCCAACTCCCCGTCCTGACTTCCTCCCGCTCTGTCCTCCTGTCGCGTCACCCTCACTTCCTCTCTGTCTCCACCTTCCCAGCCCACCTACTGAGTCCCCATCAAGCAGATGTGGACCAGTGACACGGTAGTGCGAGCCACCAGAGGTGAGACAGCAAAGGTGATACCTGACAGAACGTTCAGCTCATCTCGGTTGTCATGGCAACAAAGCGCACGAGCAAAGAAAATGGTAGATTCCTGAGGGCTTTAAAGAAAGTGCGAGAGCAATTGCATGAAAAGGTTGTCCAGTTGCTGAGAGGATGATGTAAGAGATGTTCGGCCACGTATTCAGGGTGACGGGCACACCGCTCGCCTGGTCCACATTTCATCACTCCTGCTAGATTATTTCAATCACACGGCGTAATAAAACATATCCGTCCCCCAGGGGTGAGCACGACAACTTCACCAAAAGACCAGACGAAACATGGCAAATAATGCTAACCCTTTAGAGAGATGCAGCAGTATTAAGGAGAATAAAACTTACTCAATTAATTCCAATATCACGCTGTTGCGTTTTGTACCAGGCCGAGCTGTTTGGGGGAGTTTTGTTTATATTGGGATCCATACACAAATCCACTTTCTCACATGTTTAAATAGAAGCATTCAGGCATAAAGTAAGATGTGGCTTCAAAGAATGACACTACATGTTTCATGTAACATGGACCAAGGACCATGAGTTTGGTGCCCAGTTTTTCTTTTTTTTCCCCCATGATTTCCTCTTACAAATTCATAGGAACGAGAGCACTCCTGGCTTCCACATGAACCCCACAATGCATGTACTGTATTTCATATAATGACATCCCTCCAGAAACCCTGTTGTAAAGCTGTGAGAACACATACAGAAGTCCACATTATAAAAAATATAAAGCACTTCTCCTACCTGGAGGATCTTAACCTTTACAGACTGCAGCGGTTGCGAGGTGCTGTTTAATTCGAAACACTAGTGACGAGACTGTCCACAAAATGTGCAAGTGACAGTGTCAGAAAGACAGTTAAGTGCAGGAGAAAGGAGAGATGGAGCCCTGAAGATTGGACCAGCCTCAACATATTGCAACTGCTCAATTATTGACCATCTCTCTCCAGCTTTTGGTCCGGCAGCTGTGAGGACCTGTACCTTCCGATTAGCTGCAGAGATGTCAGCGCAGCAGAACGGGGTCTTTGGTCCTGTCATCCCCACTGATGCTTTGTGACATGGCTGTCAACGGTGTCCCCATCCTGTTTTATATTTCATACGGTGCACCAGACCTGTCTGTCACATCGGCCGAGGAGAGAGACAGTCATCAACTTAAAGACCAAGCACCCGAGTTTGGTCCTTTTTTTTCTCGTGGCGATCAAGAGACTTCGGCCCTTTTTTCGGTCTTATGTGAGGAAGACAGATGGAGAGAATCAGTCTGGCTCACAGACAAGGCGTGAAGTAACCGAACCCTGTCAAACTGAAAATTACGAACCTCACAGTAATGCAATATTACGTCTAAAAACAGCCCTTGCACCATAATTGAGATGATTTAAAAAGAAATGCTGTCCTGAATTGCTCAATTATCGCCATGTTTTTATTTTAGTGTTCATTCTTGAAATTTTGCCCTGATCATAAATGTGAAAAATGGTAAAATGAGAGCAACAAGAACACCTTGAGCTGTTGGCAAGTGGTCATGTTCCGCCTGCCATCACTTGGGGGCAGTGTTGAAGCAAACAAAACGGAAGACGTAACTTTTCCCAAAACGGGATTTCAAAGGATCCAGTGAGACATTTTTCTCTCTCTGCATTGTATCTTGAAACTGCAAGAAAATTCAAGATGAAGAAAACATTCATGATTGATCAGTGTGAGACGTGCGTATGAATTATAGATCGCCAATGACGGAGTGAAACAGGTGGAGGATGTATGACCGCATTGCTCATGCGAGCTGAGTGCATGCAAAGCTACACATGATTAGGATGCAGTGTTTGCTCTCACAATTCATTTAGTCATCACTGTTGTAGGCAAGCCATAGCACCATTAGTAGGGTATCATCTTGTTTCTTTTCTTTTTTTAACCAGGGATGACAGTGAAGTGGTGAACACTGCAAACTGCACAAGAAGACAGCCCTGGTTTGATAGTGTAAAGCCATAAAATGCTGTACCAAGACCAGTTTGTTTGTAGGACATGTTTGTTTGAGTAAACGGTGACTCTAAATTTGCAGGATATGCAAATCAGTGTTGTTGGTTTGGTGTCTCTGTGACACTTTGAACGATCTCAGCAGGGTCTGATTTTTGACTCAAATAAAACATGTACAGGACACAGATGGACAGATAAATGGATGGATGGACAGATGGAAGATGGAGAGTGAATTAATCCCTGTCGTGAAAACAAAAACAAAGGTTTCGATGTTGAGCACATGATTTAATCGCCAGTTATTTTCTAGTCACTGGTGACTTCTGTCAAACCTGGAGCAATCTCGCCATATAGCTGTTGGAAATTATCTCTGAGCAAAGCTGCGTTCGCCTTGGAATAACTAAAATAATGGGCTAATTTAGCTGATGATATACATAATTGATTTTGGACTCATTTTGTTTTTCTAAATTTTCCTAAGAAATGAATATGTATCGCATACATCAGTGTCTCCCAGCATTTATTTCACAGTGGTCAGCAGTGACGTACCGTTTGTGTGCTACAAGTGTTTGTAATCAGGCTCCAAACAAACAGGCCAATCCCATTTCACAGAGCACGCGACAGCGCTTCGGCCGTTCACTTTGAACGATCACACATTCATTGGATTCACATGGGGAAAAAAAATGTCCCAACCTTCCAACCAAACTCAGAAACGTCAAAGACGTCTGGTGATTCTCGTGAATGTGGGATTATCCATTAGCTCACGGGTGTTGTGTCACAGTTACCCTTTCACAGCACCTCGACTGTCCTTGCAGTGAGCTTATTCATACCCCCCACCAACAGATTATACAGACGCACACAGAGCAACGTGAAGGTTGGCCTTTTGTGTCCTCATGCATTCCTGTGCTTTAGTCTTTAATGATATCATTGCCAAGCTAAGTCATCTTTTATAGCCGGCACCCCACAGGGTAGCCAATATTTATTCTATGTGGTGTGTGTGTGTGTGTGTGTGTGTGTGTGTGTGTGTGTGTGTGTGTGTGTGTGTGTGTGTGTGTGTGTGTGT
>JASSRZ010000042.1:4069797-4082668 GCA_032164315.1 Malacoctenus gilli | reverse complement strand
GTGTGTGTGTGTGTGTGTGTGTGTGTGTGTGTGTGTGTGTGTGTGTGTGTGTGTGTGTGTGTGTGTGTGTGACAGGGTGGATAGCGAGTCACAACAGCAGGGATTAACTGATCTGTTGACCTGAGTTACCAAACATTTGCAGTGTGACTGAGTTTACTCTCAAGCAGCACGGTCGTTTGGTTTCCATGTTTTGTTGTTTAGTTTTCGACAAACTCTACACCAGCAGATGTCTGTCGATCAATCCTTCACATTAGATTCTTCGACTTTAAGCTCAACATCGCTCACCTGTACGATGGACACTCAAGACAGGAACCCACTTTATCACAAGGTGAATGCACAGAGGCACACAACTCCTCGCTGACACAATTACACAAATGACCAACTTTAGAACAACTACTCAACCCTGACAGGACACTTGGAAGAAAAAAAGGCAAAGGAACATGCAGACAAAAGGAGAAACGGGTAATCTCTGCATAGAAAAGCCCCGTTGGACCACTGATCTCACTGCTGCATTGCAACAGTGTCGCCCAGTGTGCCATCACACAGCCCCAACACTTGTTACCATCCATCGTGAGATCTGAAGACATTGAGGTCGATCTGCAAGCAAGCTTGCAATTCTACAAAACATTAAATCTAATCAGTCATTCTGAAAGTTCCAAGTCCACACAAAAAAGCAGGCGCTACTATGCAGCCTTAATGCCTTCAGAAAAAAATCCCATGCAAAGACCTCATACTGAGTCATGTAAAGCCAATGGAGTGTCTACAGATGTGGTATAAAACTGCTTCTTCATTTACAGTATTGGAAAAGAAGTTGCAAACCAGCACAGCCTTTACTGGAGATATTGCGGTCACTGTACTGTGAAGCTTTTTCTGAAGTGGTTTTACTAAACACACAAATTGGCTCGCCTACGCACACTCGTACGCCCGTTCAGTAAATCAAGCTTATGATTTTTCCCAAGCATAGTAAACTGTACTTTAAAACACAAACATTACCCCATCGTGTTTCCAAAGTTCCTAAATTCTAAAATAAACTCATGAAGAATTAAAGTGTTGAAATTTGTCAGCGAGTTTGTGTATTCGAACTAGGAAACTAATGCAAATGCTGGAACGTGTGTACACACATCTTCACCATGAGGAGATTACATGTACCAGCCAGAAAAGCCATTCTGAAACCTGCTCAGTGCAAAAGCAAACATCAATAATAGAGGTATTAAGAATCCTAATCATGGACTTACTTAACATGGTAATTGCTGGTGACAAAAGCAAAGGACCAAATGATTAAAAGATCCATGATGAAAATTCTGCATCCTTTATTAGGAGCATAATTTAACGCGGTCCCCTACAGATTCCACCCCGCTATTCTGGGGAGCGAGTCCCACTGATTTTCAAAGCACCTCTGTCAGGCAAATGTTTAGCATATTCAACATCCCAGGATCAATATGTTGTCCAGGAATAGCGTCTCCAGGAGCCTGCAATTAATTCACTGATGTCGACCTCTGGCTTGAGTTTTAGTGAAGCCAACATCATCTGCCTGCTGATGGGCCAGAGAGGGACATAAAGCAAATGACCTGTTTTAATACTTATCATCAAAACCCACAATGAGAGATCAAACGGGGCAGCGGCGGGCCCAGTCTCTGACAATGACCTTAAAGGGAGATGGTAAATGTTGTGTAGGTGGAAGGTTGTGACAAAGGTCAGCTCGCCATCGATCAGCTCACAGCACGTAAACATTTACCTTCATGCTTTGATAGGTGACAACGACAGAGTCTGGCAGGATCATTATATAGCTCCGGTACAGCGGCTCGGCCTTTAATTCTACCACCCCGGTTTGTCGATTTTTTTGTTTAGGGTGATGCTGGAGAGGCGAAACGCTGATTGTAGAAGGATTTTCTTGCGTCTCACGCCTCTTATGATCATAAATGAAAGGCATCTGTTCAAGCAAAGCTTCAGTTCAACAACACTGCGAAAGACAACAAGAAGCAAGGGAAAGAAGGTATGCGGGTGGGTGTGTAGGTGGGTACCCAATGCCCAAACATAGCAGTCTCCTCTAATGATTATAAAACACCCGTTTGGTAATGCATGAAAACATAAAAAGTCCATTTTTGCATACAAGACTGCATTAATTTGAATCTCCTTCTGAAGACACAGAAAGTGTTAACACAGCCTGTAGCTGTGATCTTTGCAGCTTTATCATTTATTACTGCCTACACGGGGCAAACCGTGTCAGTACATTCTAAATATATTGAGTAATAATGGCATATTAAAATGAAACACATTTACTTCTTACTGTTGACATATGATCCGAGTGCTCTCATCCCCGCAACTGTGACATCAAAGAGAAAAAATCGGACTCACCTGCTACCAAATACCATCGTAATAATGTTTGCCAGACATGTAACGCACTAATTTGTTTGTGCTCCATTTGTAATTCCAATATTTCCAGCGCAACTCTGATGTGCTCGTATGGCTGAATACTAAGTGGTGACATTATACTTCTGCACGTAGATGTAAGCACAAGTCTACTTGTTGCACTCGTTTTTAGCTCCAACATCGTTGGATGAATAATTCATTGAGGGTCTTCTCCTTTGTTACTTCTTTGTTCACAAATAATTGTATGGTGCTGATGAATTGAGGCCCCCCGCCCTTCAAGGAAAATACATACAGTAGATGATACGTAACAAATAAACCATTTACGGTACTTAAAAGGGGAGAAACAGCAAATATATTTGTATATTTGCAGTTATGTATTAAATACTGCAAGTTGTTAGAGAAATGAGAAACAAAATGAGTATTACAATTCTGATGATGTTTTGACACTTACAATACTGCAGTTTTATTAAGTACTCTTATCAAAAGTTGTGCAAATATGGCAAGAAAAACACCACTTGCTGTGGTTTTACTGTGTTTCACAGCGTTGGCTATGTTTCAGGCTGCAGTTGTCATCGGTGTCTGAATGTGCCAGAAGAAATCAATGGAACAACATTTTGGACTGCAAAATAGAGATGACACATAGATAAACTGTTGGTCTGTGTGGTCAAACCAGCTCCGTGATCGAGGGATTAGCCTGGGCGAGTAATCTGGGGCAAGTGATGACAAAGGGAGAGCGAACTAGGCAGATTAGATGAGAATGTTATATTTCTGTGGTCTCTGATCGGGTGAAGGAAATGATGGATGGTCTAATACCGGTCTAAGTCTCCCTCCTTCCCTGGCTTGGGCTTTATTGGGGTCTTTAGATTCACTTATCTGCGAGCCCCCCGGTTATCTCTTCCCAGTCCTTCAATGACAAGTGCCACCTCAGAGAAACCCTGCAGACTGTCGTTCCCACAAGGCCAAGAAATTCGGCACCGCCGCTCTGCTTCTCATAATGCAGATCACACTTTCGGCAGATATTGTGCTTTGGTCAGCGGGGAATTCTTCGTCTTATTGCAATCAATAGAGCAATAATTAATAAATAACAACAAACCAATGTATTTTCTGTGATGTTTGGGAACGTGGAAAGTCATAGCCTTTTTGAAAAGTTGATGAAAAATCACCTCTTCTGTTCCAACAATCATTGCTTTCACTTTCAGTTTTCTTATCTACTTCTGCACATTGGGCCGAAACCAAATAAGCAGCCATACCTTTGCATGAGTTTGAACATCTGTGTTTGATGATTGTCAATATTGCGCCAGTTGTCCTTGTTTTCGGCTGCCAATGCAAACACACAAAGGGTGGAAACTGAGGTGGCAATTCAGCTCCGTTTGATCGGAGTTTATCCTTTTGACCAGGCGCTATTTGAACAAATTTTGTAATCTCACCAATTGGCATCTGCAAGGGTTGACTCAATACAATTACTGATGCTTACATTGCAGCTGTACCTCAGCTGGATTTAGCCTGATGTTTTGAGGAACCTTTGTCCTGTTTATTGTAACAAAAAATGCTTTGTTTGAGTTCAGTGTCTTTTTAAATGCCCTTTTCTGGTTACATACAGTGTTAATAACCTGCACACTTTCTTGCTAAATGTGGTGACTTTCCAAATTTGGGGGGGGGGGGGTTGAAGAAGTGACCTTCAGTGACTTTTAGGACAGCCAAAGGGAACTTTCCTCACTGAGGTAGGTTCATAAAAGCAACATTTTCTACCTGGTTTCATATAGAAGGCATGTTTTCCCTGTTGTTGGGAAGAACAACACATTTCCCTTTAAAACCCTTTCATGGTCCATCCTGCTCAGCCACGCTTATCTTCCTCCATCCCAGCTCCCTCAAGGGAAGACAGCTCCACTTTTCCCCATATACGCTGGTTGGTGTCATTATCCAGGATCAAGTCCAGATCCCCGCCACCACCAACAGGCATGACTCGATACAGTATTGACGCCATTGACTGCTGTCTCTCTCGCTGATGATAAACCAACTGTTACGTGCCACCTGCTGATAGATCCATTCAGTAACAAAATATGCTGCAGCATGTGAAAAACATTGGCAAGTAATCCTAAGATTTAACTGCTGCTGGGGTTTTTTATTTCCTAATTATCAGTTAAAGAAATATTGGACTAATTACCCTGCAGCAAAATAATTCAGAAATTAGAAGTGACGCGAGCAGAAAGGAGACAACCGCAGGCAACACTTCATTCCGCTGGGTGTCACAACATTGAAACTCTCTCTGCAGCACAATTTGCCAACCTCAGCTGTGACATTTATTTGAAGATCCATGTCAAGAAGTTGCAGGAAAGTTTGCCCGACAGTTGGGGAGTGTGACACTTCGCAAGGAGAAGACAGGAACACGGTGATGTCACCTGCCCCGCTTGCTTCAGATGTCCCGGCTCCTTGTGCCTCAGATGAGGAGTTGTTCCGAGGGACGCCCTGGGGGTACGGCACCTCAAAGAACTCCGAGAAATATCCTTGACCGACTCAAGAACACTCTCTCTTCACAGCGCTGAAGCATTTAAACAGGGAACAATTACCCCGCTCTCTGTGCTGCGTCCACAATAAAGCCACATTATTCCGAGGGAGAAAATTTAAGGTTGTGCTTTGACGAGTGACTTTGAATCTCGGGGGGATTGGAGCTCGGAAATGCATGCGAGATACAGCACGAGAGCACAAAAACAAACTGTAGCATCAATCTTGTATCGCCACAATTATCCATAGCATATGACCCATCTACTAACAAATGAGTGATCCATTGAAAACAGTTGATGTACAAGGTGTATAAAGGAAACGTATTTAATCCCATCAGCTGACTGGTTCTTCTTTTTTTGTCCACATTGCTTCATTTCTTCATGTCAAGGTCTTTTTGTTTATAATTTCTGGTTTTCTCCTTTAGGCGGTCATAAAATCTGTCATAAACCTGTATGCGAGTCTATGCTTACAGTCAATAGGAGCTCCAAAAACACTTATATGAGTAACTTGCTTTTTTTGTCACAGTCCCAAACTTCGTTCGTTGACCAGCAGTAGAACAAGCTGAAGATGGGTCAGTTAACACGAGAAGAACAACATGGCACCTTTCTGACTGCCCATGTTTTATTTGTGAACAACTACTGTTACCTCGTCCATGTGTAAAAACAACTGAGTGTGATGAAGGGTCTTCACAATTCTTCCTACATAGCAAGTACCAAAACAAATGCATCAGAGTAATGAAAAATAAAGTGAGTGATGCAAGGCTATGGCTGAAAAGGGAGGGATAAGAGGCGGCACTTTGTACTTCACAGCCTTTTAAAATCAATGCTTGAAAGATATACGGCGAGCTCTATGTATATGTAAATGCACAAGTATATGTATGAATATAATGGGATTCTTATTGAGGAACTGGAGGGGAGTTTGGAGAGCGAGAGGGAAAAATATTTGTCCAAAAGTGAGGGAGAAAAAACTGCCGGATCAGCACTGTCATGCATTTTGAAGATTAAACCCTCAAAGAGGCGCCTTTTTAAAGGATCTGCCAACTTACATCAATGCATTCCCTGAATCCAATCTACAGCGAGTAGCTAAGGTGACAGCTCTCTGAACAAGGGAGAAACAATCCTAAACTCAGGCTAAACCATGCAGGGAATACAGTCACGTTCCACTGAAACCCATCTCATTTATTTAGCCGAAACACCGGTGTTGGACAAATTGTTTCCTTGGAGGTATTTTTGACAATAAACGCACACTGGGTGTTGATATCCAGGTAATTACAGCGTGACTCAGCTCCCTTTAAAAGGCGTCTTCGGAAACAAATCCCCAGTCTGAAAATTTCAACCTTAAATTCATCATGAGTTGAAGGACAATGTCAGATGAAACATTATCCATCTGTTCTCCGTCCACTTGCACTGCTCCCTCCTGCCTCTCGCCTTCCCTCCCCCTGTGCAGCAGAGGCGACCTGCGCATTACAAGTAGAGGGCTGATGATTACATTGTTGGACTGAGAGCGATGCTCATGGTGCTGTAATCCCAGCAGTAATCAATATCTCTGGCCGCTTCCCCCGTCCCATCCCTTCCACTGAATGTAAAATATCCCCGAGCAACACTTAGCCCGCACTTTAATTATTCTCTCAAAGTCATCAGTAGCTGGAACCAATACGGGTCTCAAGCGTATCTCCGAATGAATCGCAGTTTTTGTTTAGGGTCTCTTTACGGCAGCAGCGATTGTGACAATAAATGACAGTTAAGGTGCACGCTTTTAGCCCTGAAAGAATAAACGTTAGGAAACCACTGTGTCTCCATGAAAAGGACAAGAGTGGGAGATGTCTCAGTTAGGAGACTGAAGTCGTGAAATTGTTGTCGATGCACAGGAGAAGCATGTTTTCTCCCTCCTACAACACGGCTATGTTCTCTGTGGATTGCGTGTTGAATGAGCAGACACGTGTAACGAATGTCACACAAACAACCGAGAGTGTTGAGAAAGATGCAAAACCAAGTAAACACACATGCTGCAGCACGTGCAACTCAGCATTTTCAAGAGGGAGTTACATTTGGGGAGAAGCAGGGCAATTCAGTGACTTTACTGCCACCAGGTGAAGGGGAAGTTCAGGAGCACAGATGCTTTGGTTCCAGTGCACTTTGTCCCACTCTGAAGAGAGCCGTTCTCACCCAACCTCTCACCATCGAACCACTCGTCTATCTGAAACATTTCCTTCAATTAAGTGAGGATCAGACACAAGAGGAGTCAATCCCAGTTCATGACAGAAAACACGCTGCTTCTTTCATCAAACACAAATGTATGATTAAGATGTGATTAATTGTGATTAAATAATTTTAAAGGTCCTTATCAATTAGTCCGTTTATACAATCAATCCAACATTGCTTCGTTGAAGGATTTGCGCAGATTGCACCTGAACTAAAGTACTAAACAAAAAACCTACGAAGCACAAATACACATGTGTGTATTAATATCTGCAAAAAGCAGCAACTAACAAGGCTATATCAAAAAACTGTCACAATGCTTATCGAGACAAATCTGAATAGATGCAATGAAAATGTCATTTAACTGTTTTTTGCTTGACAAAAATGCTTCCCAATGCAACATGAATTGTAACCTTATCAGGCGTCCGACTGCCTATCCGTCTTCCACTGTAGCCATTGGCCAATAATATCCTCAGGAGATGATGATGAGATCAGGAGACCTTTTTTAACCACGAAACTTGGAAAGTGATGATGAAAGACCTGCGTGCTAAAATTAGACGGCTGCCTACTACATATTTCATCTCTGCTCATCATGTTGAGAGAAGTTAGGGGGAGGTCAGCGGTCCAGCACTGAGGCGGCTCCTCTTCCTCCATGTTCTGCTGTCACGAGCAAGCGTTCCAGTCAGGTCGAGTTCCAGCCTCATCTGTTTGCTTCAGACCTGATTACATGGTTCATTCTTGACTGTTTCTGTTGCTACTGTTGTCGCTGACTTTTTGACGCATTTGGATGTCAACCAAGTTGAGGTCTTACGGCAGTTGGCAGCTTAATATCTCGAGAAAGTAGCAAAAATTCAAGCTAAAATTCAATTTGTGGAAGCAGATTAACTTCTAAGTGGGCGCAGATTGATAAAAAAAGAAACACACGAGTATTACTTAGTTTTTTTGGCCTCGGTGCCCTAACTAAACGAAAATTTCTTTTCTCCCAGCATTTATTCATGTTGATGCAGCTATTGATCATGGTCACAAGAAAATTATGTCTCCAGGCTGCAGTGCTGGTAGGTGGGCCAGGGCATTAATCAGGAAATCAATCGTGCTGTCGATTGGCCGAGCCGTGTTTGGAGAAGGATTGTGATCCGAGGACTCGGTTGGATTGGAGTGAGAAGCTACTTATTCTGCAATTACACTGCAATATTACAGTCTGGGAGAGGCCTATGAAGTGTTATCTGTTAAAGTGCTTTGTTGCCTAATACTACCTTTCTGCTTAGGCCACAAAATTGAACTGCTGAATTATTCAGAGCGAGGATGACAGCATTTATTTGCTTTTTTTGATTGTGCTTATTTTTCCTGTTTTTTTATGGCGCTTTCTGTTTGTATGTAGGAAAGGCAGGTGGTAATCTTTCCTTTTTAATCTTTGTCAACAAATTCTCTAAACATAGAGAATGATATGCCGCAGCTAACGACTACCTGTGTAGCCGCAGCTGATTACAGCTCATTCTCTGTAATGGCCAGTGGTCTGTAAAAAAAGACTTCAAAAGCACTTTTTAAAGTTGTGGTTAATCGTTTCATTTACACAGTAATCCTACGATGAATTTTTTTTTCTAATTGGTTGGTCATCGAACGTGTCAGCAGCAATCTGTGTCTTTTATTTCCAACAAATTGGGGGAGAAGAAGTTCAAGCGACAACATGGCGCTCCATCAACATGCAGCCCACATGTGGTTGGGATCATGATGAAGAGAACAACAATGCCACTGTTCTCGGGGCGAGTTTGCGCTTCCCCTTTCTTCCTCTCCCGTCACCATCACCAGGCTCTCTGACACGGGCATGAATCACTGGCGTCACTCATTCCATCTGTCAGTCTGTCTGTTGCCATCTTTCGCCGCCTGGCTTTATTTCTCCCTCTCTCTCTCTCTCTTCAGAAAACTTCAAACATACTAACTCCTGGTGACAGCTACATCTGTCTTTGAGAACCGAGCCGCTGAAATATCCGAAATGCAAACCTATTCGGAGAGTTTTGGACTCCTTTCAGTCCCCTCGCCCCCGATGCAGCTCCCCAATAACTCGTGCCAGACAACTCAAGCTGCTGTGTAGTCGTTTCAATCCACCTGAATTACCATCTTGTTAAACTTTCTCTTGGACACGGGAGTTTCGTCCGACTTGCACACCTTCTCCCTTCCCAGCTTTGAACGTGTCCTTGTTAGGGTGGAGTATGCACAATGAAAAGATCCTGCAGAAACAAGTTTGATTGCACCAAATCTGTCAGGGAGGATCATTATCTCGAGAAAGTTTCCCACAGTGAGCAGCTGGGAAATTGTCAAAAACCATCTTGTTGTGGATGCAAATGAACCCCTTTGAACCCCGTCTTATGTATGTAGGTGTTTATGGCTGTCAATCACCATTAAGATTTTGAGAGTCTAGCAAATAATGCACCAATTCTCATTTCTAGTCACCTTCTGTTGTTTGGAAGCTGCAGCGCTGTAGAAAGATTTCTTGCCATATTTGCTTCTAAACGTGGCCAAATATTATGATAAGAACGCCGGCGCATATGGCTCCAAATGTTGAACAACCCGCAGACGACGAACACAAAACCTGTTTGTCATTACGTGAGTCCTTTTATTAATGAATGCTGTGGGCTGAGAAAGGACTAATGCGGCCGTCTGACTGATTATCAAACACAAATTAGAGCAAAATTGGAAATGTGTCGCGCTTACAAACATTGTTGGGTTCAAGACAGTAATTAATGTTTAAATGCTGGATGATGAGGCCATACAACTACAAACTGCTTTTACTAAAAGGGAGTAAAATACCATTCCTGATGAGGCTTTGGACTGTGTTTTCACACCAGTATTTGGACATTGTAGTTGTGGCCCTCTGATGCACTATTTAGCTGCATGTGGCCCCAGAACTCGAGTTGGACACCCTCATTTGATGTTTCACTATGAATCGATGTAGAAGTCACATGGTAAATTCTACTGGAGGTGCTTCATTTACCAGGATTTCCTGGAGCGTTAATTTTCAGAACAAAAACCATCATTTGTACTTTGCAACAACTGTTCCATCTATTTGGAAAATGCCACATATCAGGGATTCAACTAAAGTTCCCTGTTCATTAAGAGTTAAACTTTATCCGCCTTGATCTTGCTTTGAGTTAGGATTGACGTCACCCTGCCGCTGTGGGGGGATTAAAGAGACAAAAAAATGGTGAAAAAAAGACCTCCCAGTGCTGTCACATGGCTCGAGGAAGTTATTTGCAGCAAGCAAATAATTATCTTGTAGCCTAAATAAATAAAAGTGGATGCTATCCCGCAGCACACCTGGTGATCTCTCACGGCAGGCTGGTTGGAAATCGTTGCTCTCGTGATGTTGGTTCTCAATGAGAACTAAACAATATAATAGAATCATTGAATCATTTTTTGCTCCAAGCTGTGAATGTTCTGTTTTCACTCTATTTATGTGCACTGAAAAAAAAGGTTGCTGCAAGGTCACTTTGTGTTAAATTGCATTTAGAAAGCAAAGGAAATAAGTGAGGATCAGTTATTCATTAAGTTCTTTGTTAACACCACGCGGCTGTTAACACTTCCTGGTTTATTTTGCCGAGTCATTACATCACGAGCTGCAGGCACGAAGCTTAATTTCACTCACACGCCGCTGAACGCAGTACGTTCCTCATGAGTGTCAAAGTAAACACGCGGGCACAAAAGGCTTGTCTTTTTTTTTTCTCCCACTGAAGCGCACACAGACCTCCCCCCACTCCCCCCTCCTCCTCCTCACGAACCTTTCAGATCATTTCCAAAAAGATGGTTTATCTTTCACACAATCATTTATCATCATGTATTCTTCCAGTGAAAAATTCGGTTTCCGTCTCTCACATGCTGACAAATGTACAAAGCTTCCCTGTAGTTTGGCTGACTCCTGTGTGGGAGATGGATGTGACGAAGGCTCCCCGACGTCTTGCTCGTGACATATTTGGAGCGCAAGACGTGGAGATTGGTGATCTCTGAATTTAAACACTCCGCAACTTGACAGTGACTCAACTGTCGAACAGGTCACGCAGCCACATGCAGACGGTTAACCACATTTGGTCTAAAAAAGATTATTCAGCACAGTAACTGTGTTGGTAACACTGCTGTATTACAGGAACAAACTGGTCATAATAATGCAAAGCATTATGCTAAAGAATGTACAGTTTATAAAAATAACCCAAAGGCAGGTGCTAACTTAAAACGCTCTTTTCTACAATGAAAGAACGTCTGACACAAACGAGATGGATTCAAATCGCCTTTTTTCTTGCTGAACGCGCATTTACGTGTACCTTTTATCTGAGGTGATAATTAGAGTGTTGCTGTTTACTGTGTCTGTTGTGTTACTGAGTAAATGAACACGGTTCTCTCCTCTTATCTACATGCACCCTCCAGCTCCGGTTTGTTTTCTGTCCATCGGAAAAGAGCCCAGGAAACACACACGATTCTCGCGTCTTTTTACAATCCCTTCTCTGAATGCTGTGTGCTTCTGTGAACAATGCGTGTGACCATTTGATTTTGCAAGAAAAATAGATTTCAAAAGGAAAAGTTTAACAAAAACCAAATTCTGTGCTTGTGTAATATCACAATGCAGTTGTGTTACTTTATTATTTCATATCTGAAGAGTGAATGTGGTTATTTTGTACTTTGACGAAAATCTCATGCTGTCTTTGCATGATGCAGCCAGAAAAACTCTTATAACTTGGTTCTCTCTACAATTCTCTCTTCAGCAACAACTATATACAGGGACGACTTCTCAGAAATGTTTAATGCTGCAAAATACTCACAAACTAGTAGCGACCATGTCTGTTCTCTGCTAAGAAGATGATTCATTAAAGTTTGGCCGCGCAGCAGTGGAGCAGCTGTCTGCTATCACATGAAACTCTCTTCGTAAACAGGACTACTGAGAGCAGTAAAACCAAAACAAGACGAGACACAGAACGCCAGGCGCTTTAACAATCACATTGAAGCTGGCTATTAATATTGCCAATGTAAGGCTATGATTGAATGTTTAAGTAACTCATGCTGGGAGCATGAGCAGGAGCAGACCCCGAGCTTGGGGTCAGCTCGATGCCCAGGAAAGGTGAGGAGGACACGGCCTCGCTTGATTACATGCCACAGAACCATTAAATATGCAATTAGTGACCTTATGTTTTCATTGCACAAGCTTGGAAAGAAGGTTTAAGTTTGCCCACTGCCACTCCTTGCATGAGTAGTTAAATTAAAAGATGCAAATCAACGAGAAAACATCCCCACCACAACAGTCTTTAAATGTGCTCATGTTGGAATAGAAACTTTAGTCAATACCTGGTCTTTACTCGCACCACCAGCGATCACAAGATGAAGTTATTTCACTCATCTTCTATGTCAAATACACATCAACACACATAAAAACCTAGGGACAATTTAGACTGAGAAACTGATGCCATAAGCATGTTTTCAGACTCACACAGAAGTAGCTGCAGGCAGCGGACACAAGCGCAACGAGTGGACTCACATGAGGTGAGAAGGCGAACCACTAAACCACCACTGAGCAATGGGTGACGCAGGAATCGTTCTCAAACGCTTTCAATGTTGATCATTGTCTTCGATTAGTTTGCTTTGATCTCGAGAAAAAATCGCAGCTTAAAACCAAGTAGCCACTTTCAGCCTGATAAATGTCTCGGAAAAAGTGTCGCCCTGTTCTTTCCTCTCACTGTCTTGAACATCGGAGTGGACGCAAAGTTGGATTAGCGGGATCGCGTCGCACAAAAAATAAAAGCCTTCTGTTCGCTCGCTCAGGC
>JASSRZ010000042.1:4050174-4065415 GCA_032164315.1 Malacoctenus gilli | reverse complement strand
ACACACACACACACACACACACACACACACACACACACACACACACACACACACACACACACACACACACACGTGAATGGGGAGGGAGGCGTTATTTTCTTCATTCTCTGTCAAAAAGAACACTATGGGGTAAATCTTTCCTCTGTGACAGCCTCAGGCAGTCGGGATCTCACTACTAACAGCATGCTCCATCTTTCTAATCCTGCCTTATTCAAATGGTGACTGGCAGCCAAATGTTGGTATGTTTTATTAAATCGTCATGTCTTTGGATCCACTTGGCTGGATCGTGGAACTGGATGAGACACAATCACAAAAAAATTGAAAAGGCAAAAAAAAAAAAGGAAAAACAATCCAATTTCCAGACACATACTGAGATTAGACTTGAATAGGACGAGAACCAATTTCAGCTAATCTCGTTTTTGATGTTCAAAATTTAAGCTTTAATGCCTCGGAATACATTTTTAATAGTCAAAGAGTTAGTGTTTGGGAAGAATTACAAAAAAGTGCCCTTGCAAGGAAAATTCATGTGTAGATGAGTCTGGAAAGGAAAGCACGGGTGCCATAACACTTATGTATGCATGAAGCATTAATTCAATAGTCATTATCAGCATGGTGGAATGACTTGCTTTGCTTTGTTTTCGTGACATTGTTTGGACGGAATATGATGAGTGAGAGGTTTAGAGTTTCACTTCACTTCAAAACCTCACAGCCTTTTAAGTTTGTTTGAGGCAAAGCGAAACCAACCTTTTCAGAGACGTCAGGATTGTAACTTTTGTGCACGTAACCATCGTATGGGATTATGGTTTAAATCTCTCAGTGAAGGGAAAAATGGCCTCAGACTAGAAAGGGCTAGAGAGGGAGAAACCGCTAAGATCATATAAATTATTTGTCTGTCTTGTAATTCTTTTGTTTTAGTCACAATATTGTCACTTTTAGCTTTTATGCATTTTGCTTTTTAATGCGATTTTACACGTGGAGACCTGAAAAGCACTGAGGATTGCCTTGTGTCTGAATAGCACTAGAACAATAAACTTGCCTTTTAACCAAGCACAGTGTTGTGGATAGTATCGATGTCCTCGTATAATTACTTTTAGGAGGTACAAATTGCTCATAAAATGATGGGCGGGTATCATGAGCTACAAGGAGGGCAGAGAAGATGTACTGAAGCCTAAGTAGCCTCTATGTGTCTGTACCAAAAAGCAATGTTATGCGTATAATCAGTCCATTGTTTTCAAGAATCTTTGTCGATTTATGTCCAGTTGATCCAAAGTGTTAATGACAGTGGAGATCCGGGCGTCATGGGCTGACTGGGTGGGTTAGAGCACCCTCCCCTTCAGGTCAAAGTTATGGATCATTTTTAAGCGTGTACTGTAAAATAATAACTACTATTGGAAACTGCGCTTCCTGAAACAACGGTGCGTATATGTTTGGTTTCTCTTCCTAAAACTCACGAGTGAATATCCCCCCCCCCAGTTCTGTGTGGCATCTTCAGCTCAGGGGGAAAGCGGGCGGTCAGGAAAAAGCCAAGGCAGGCGAAGTTTTCAAGAGGATTACAGGCAGACTTTGTCAAACAACCCAGGACGAGGAAATCACTTTCACTAATCCCACTCTGTGATGTCTGCCCCGCGAAATGTCCCTTTCATCAGCAATAATTGAACACTGAGCACGCTACCATTGTGCAGGAGTCATTTCATATGCCCTCAGCCTTTTGACTTTCAAAGTATCTTGTCTCTTTGTCCTGTCGCACATTTGGGAAATGTTCTCCCAGTGTTCTGATACTGTATGCTGTTTGATTCCGTCGTCCTGCCGGATGAAGCCCACAGTGATCCGTGCGCTTTTTCTGGACCGTTGGTTACAATTCTGAACTTGAGGTGAAATTCCAAATGACAATTTTACAATTTTTTATTTTCACAATCACACAACTTCTCTCAAGTCAATTTTCTGCTACAAATCTGTATATTTCAAGAAAAGCCAGTCTATTTTATGTCAACAACAGTTATTTAGAAATTCTCATTATAATGAAGCTACTTTTTTGTCTCCTCCCCGTTCTCGACTTTTCTGACCCTGCACAGAAAAACTGAAGCTGCCAAACAGGTTGAACGACACCTGAATGAAGTTTCACAAATAGAAAATAAAGTGAGATTTAAAGAGTAGAATTAGCAGGAAAAGTGTGGAGCTCAACAGTGGACACTCTGCTTGGTTTTTGTAAGGTTGACTGAATTCAGACAGATGATTCCTTGACTCACAAAGATGAATAACTAGGTGGTGTTGCAGGGATCTCGGCTCAAAGGTCACACTTTGTTTTGCAGCTGCAGTTGCAGATTTCCAACTACGGTCTTGATATGTCTTGCTCGAGGTACCCTGCTTGGGTGGGTGGGGGCTTTTCAAGTAGACGACTCCTCCTTTGGCTTGCCGATTATTTGATGAACCCGCTTTGAGCGAATGAATCACTGTTTTTGAGTGATTTTGTGGGATATCACAGAGCTGCTTCTGGCAGCTTCATGCCTGGATATGTGAAGTCTGGTAAAAAGTCCTTGTTGATTTTACAGCTCACATAGCAAAGCTTCAGATGTCCGTGTCCAAATCTTTGAACAGAGCATTGTGAACTCCACAAACTAAACACAGAGCTTTACATTTTACTCCACAGCAGAATGGACAAAAAAAACAAAATGGGAAAGTCCATTTTTTCATGTAAACTTTTTAGGCTGCATGACTTGTTTTCTACAGTCAGCTGGCTGATTCGGTTAGGACTCGAACAGATAACACTGGTGGAAATTAACACTGATATTTTCTTTACTGATTTAGCAGCATTTTCATCTACTGAATCCAAAAACCATATGAGTTTGGCAATATCAGGTCACAGTTATGAACTATAACAACATAGTTTTAATAATTTTACACTTTTATTTATGTGTTCGGGTCATTTAGCTTGAAATGAGGCAAACTTGTTTTCTTTTCCTTGAAATAAACAAACCCTGAAGAGGCTGATGAAAGGAGACAAAAAGAAAGGCCCAAACAAGAGGATCCCGGAAACCAATGTTTGTGAACCTCAGTCATCAATGTTTGTAAACGTTGTGTTTATGTTGTGTTTAAGTTGTGTTGGAATGTTTTTTCGTTTCTTCCAAACTTAATTGGTACAACAAACAACAAAAACACAAGCATAAAAATAAGTGTCCTGATTGAAATGTTGTTTCCTGGCTCATCGGTGAAGATTTGTCATAAATCTGTTGAAAAAACACGCGCAAGTTACACAGAACTTTTATTTGTGAACCATTGGAATCTTTAAATCCAGCGACTTTGAGTTTCCTCCGGCCACTGAGCAAGATGATGGGGCTGAGTCGAGCAGAGCACAGGCCAGCGATACCTGCATGTGAAGCACACTTTCAAAGTGCTCTACCTCAGACTGAGTTAGCGAAATGTCAAAGTGGGCTTTGGGTATTGCTCATGCATTTACAAGGAAGGACAGGGTGTTAAAGTTTATTCATTTGGGCTTGTTGTGTTGTCTTGTTTCCCCAGCAGCAGGGAGTTCTCAGGCCCTGCCGTCTTCACACGTGGTTTAGCCGGGGGCACTTTAAACCCCCTCCGCAGTCGGACACAGTCACACACATACAAACGCACGCACGCAAGCACGCACTCGCCTCTCTCAGTCTCTGTTTTCTGTGTCTGTCACTCTCTCTTGCTTTGTCTGCCTCTCCCTCTCTCACCTTCTTTCTTCCCGTGTTCAGCGTTCAGTTAGTGAATCCCTCAAGTCTATACCGGACCACTTCCTTTGACACACACAGCAAAAGCCTGTCTGTCAGCGCCTGCGCTGACAGGATGAGGCCAAGCTCGCTCAAAAAGTTGTGCGAGCAGTGTTTGCGAGAACATTTGCGATGCGGTTCTCACTTGTGTGCTCCTGCACGCCCGTGTCTTTATTTAGGTTTCACACAGCAAAATTGTTATGTTTTGAGTCCGCATCGCGAGCGGGGGTCAACACACCATTGCACTTGTGAACTCGTCAAACGTTCAGTAAGTGCGTTTGGACTGGACCTCTCGAAAGGCTCTTAAAACGGCATCGTGATTGAAGTAAGGAGAGTAGTGGTGCTGGTCATTGTTCCTCAATAAAAATAGTGCCTTAAATAAGTACTTCGCTGCATTGTGGGACAACTATTCTCAAGGGGCAGACGTCAATTTGTAAACGGTGCATTTACAGGCTCCCATTGACCATTTTATGGGACTGTTTTAGTGTGTTCAGTCATTCAAAAAGATGTGTCAGGTGTAGTTTGTCACTTCCTATCACTTTTACACTGACAGAAGCGTCTTTCTTTACCTCTCTACACGGGCTTTATCTTTGGCCGTTCACGGGCTCCACCAACCACAATTCACAATAAACAACTTCTCAGACGGCAGTGTCTGCTCACCAGCTTCCCCTCAGTTTTGCTGCAGTCTACGTGAGAATCATGAAGCCAGTGATCATCTATAGCTGAGAATTACAGCTGTCACAGATGACGAGCTCCAGAAAGGAAAAAAAAAAGAGAAAGAGGAAACGATCGTGACCTCATCGAGGGCCTGATGGGAGACAGCGTGAGTCAGTGAGTGACTGACAGACAAGATTTACAAATGTGGGTTTATGTCTGCCTGTAATTCATAGTTATGAGACAGGAAAGAGTTCAGCGATCAGAACTCCGTCTCTCCAGCTCGACGTGCAGAGTAAAGAAGGGTTTTCCGTTCCGCTCCAAGTATAATTCTGCATGAAAAAGAAACATCTTACAAGAATATCCAGGACGGGGGATGGGTTCATAAGAGGAGGGCTGTCCTATATTCAGACTAATATGAAAATTATTTATCAAAGCACAAGTGGATCAAAGCGTTGACTCAGTCTGCCATGTGTGGGCATGTTTAAAAGAAAATGAGATATTTTTTTTCTCCGAAGAAAGCAATCGCGTGTACAATCCTCGCGTCTCGCCCGCAGCGCGCCTGCATACGCGGGGCGAGATCCCATTGTCGAAGGACAGGCTTACAAATGAGTCACGAGGTGATTGTCTGCTGCCATTGTACCATCGCAGGGAAACACTCGAGAAAATAGGCGCACCTAAACAAATTGCCTGGTTGACTTTTCGATTGTCTTCAAGGGCATCCTCTCCGTCCTTTACCTCTCTGTCTCTGCAGGCCTGACTGGTGCAACGGAACAAAAACGTTGACACCTTGTTTCAACAAATGAGAAATGACAAATGCATAAATCATTCAGGCTCTGCCGCGTAGAGATTTCGGTTTGACACAGTCTGGGACTGTTTGATGCTCCAATGATGAAAACTTCCGGGGAAGCCCGTGGACGGCTCGTGTCGCCACTGATGTGCTGAGATGGTCAGTGCCAATGTTCGAGCAACAAAAGCTGCGTCGTTGTGAAGGGACTATTCACCCTGAAAGACCCTGCTCAGCCACTTGGCACAGAAATTGAGCAATTAGGAATTTCTTGAAATCTTTGTGGCCCTTATCAAGCTTAATTGACTCGTTTTACCTATCATGGTCGTTATTTTCTGTTTGGTTTTTTTAAATTTTACTTTTTTTATTGTAATTAATCCATTTTATTCTATTAATTTTATTGCCAAATAAAATAGGGTTGAATAAAGTGAAGAGAAAAATTGTATAAATAAAGGTGATTCAATCAGAGTGACGTTTCCTTAAAAATTTGAAGAAATTCATCGTTCTAAATTTAAAGATTAATGTGCAAAATTCTGCTGCATTTCATTTTAACCTTGCTGTGACAGCTATTAGATTAAATCCCAGATCATTCGACTTTCTAACTATATCTAAATTTGTTCTACAAAACGAAAAAGTAGGATGTTTCGTATTGAAAAACATCAGTGTTTATACAATTAAATGCAGAAACAAGTTTGATCATTATTTGCTTTATTCCAAATGTAACTCTGCTCGTTCATTTTACTTAGAATCAGTTGTTAGTCTAGTAAATACACTTTAAACATGATGCAAATCAATACACTCAACTAAGAATGAGCTGGTAATTTAATTTCGATCCTATTACGGCCTTGTTCAGACAATACTTCTACCAATATTGTGCTTGACCTCAACAGAAAACCACGGCTCTGCTTCTGACTGACGTTGCTGCTCCTGTGTGAGACGAAACAATATGTGAGATTTCCAGGGAGACTTTATCTTATTGGACGATAATATACAACGGCACAACAGCGTGACTCAAAGCGGTTCAATATTTGCTCTTTTCTGAGACAACATGATAAACACAAAAATGATTTTACTCAACCTAAATATGTTATTTCATTTGTTTGTTTGTTTTTATCTGATGTTTATTTCTTGCATCTAAATATTTTCAGCTTACGTCCACTGACTTGCAATTCTTTTTAAAGTTACTGTATTTCCCAACATTCCCCAGACATGCTAATTTATCTTCAAGCCCATCCAATTATCTATTTAGCCAAACGCATAATTACTTGTCTGTGTGCCGAGAGTGTTTATTAGGATCCCTTACACACAAATTAAATTGCCCCATAAACAATTTAGGAGCCATTAGAGCATCTCAAGAAATGATTCAGTTAATGAGAGGGCGGGTTGGGAATGTTGAGATGAGGAGACGGGGGGGTGGGGGGTGGGGGTGGGGGTGGCGAGCGGCAGCTTTCAGTGACATTGGGGAAACAGACAATTAGATGCTGGCAAGCTGAGCAGCTATATACAATCATGATGGCGTGTGTAGAAATGATATAAAAAGCCACGTGTTGAGTGTTGTGAGACCTTTTAGGAAAACAGATGTGGGAGGAAAACACCCTGCAGTGAGTGGAGCTGTTTATTTTAGTGCCGGCGTGGAAAGCTCCGTCAGCTCTTTAAAATAGGATGGTGAGTGAGAGCACATCGCGTGTCCCACTGGAGTTATCAAGTGTCATCGACATTTCGTTGAAGTTGCTGCGTGATGTCTCCAAAAGGCTAAACAATGGATTTGAGAGCAGGATGATTAATTCATGCAGCAGCTGTCCCTCACGCAGGATTATTGATTTACTCACTCACCGCCTAACAGTCGTTGATCTGCACAAAATTTCAACACAAAATGTGTGAAACTAAAACAGGCTATATGTACATGTCATTTTATATGGAAAAAGCCGCAAGCTGCACATAAAAATTCACCCTTTAATTCAGTTTGGAGGGAGGCACCAGAGCTCAGAAAGGCTTCGCCTGCCCCGAATTGGTCAAAGGAAAATCAGACAAAACACAGCGTAGCATTTGGGGTGAACTTGGAAGTTTGCGCTTTTATTTTGAAGCCCTGTTCACGAGTATGTTGGTGAGAGTTGCTGTGTCCACAAGCAATCGGTTTCACTGTACTGTTGAGGACACTGTCAGATTAGGGTTGCATAAAACCCCGGCACCTTATCCCATCTAATAACCCGACAAAAACTCCGCCAGCTGATGTAAAACATGCAGAGAGAGGCTGCAAACGCAACCCTGTGGAGCCGGGAAGCAATTTGAGATCATCAATAAATCCAGCATGTCTGTCTTTAGATTGTGGGAGGAAACTAGAGACAACCAAGAAAAAACACGCACAGGAGAAACTCCACAGAGAAAAGCAAACTTCCATAATCAAACAATGATCTTATCGTTTAAAAACTAAACCAAAACCCGAACCTAACGGAGTCCTTATACTTTCAAACATTCACACTAATACAGCTGTGAATGATGGTCTTAAAAATGATCTGTATGTACAGTAAAGGAAACGTTTTTCAACTTCCTCCAAATAAACCTTGAAGAATAAAACTTTGACCACAAGGTACTGTCATAACTTATTCACCAGCAAGTGAGGACTTGTGTTTTGACACCTAACTTCAAAGTATCTCCATTCTATTTCATGTCGGCATTGGAGGAAAGTCAAAAGGATGCCAAATGCAAAATCCGTCACTGAGGTCAAAGCTACTTCCTAAGATGACAGAGGGGTCGACAGATTCATTGTCAGTGCGGAGATCCAATGCCACCTGTCCTTGAAATCCTGTTCTAAGCATTAGCTTTGTCTTCCCTATCCGCCGTGACCAGCTCTCTTTTCTCTTTAGCTGCTCTTTCATCTGTTATTTAATGGAGGGATTGCCAACATGAAAGACATGACCACTTTGCCTTTCATCACAATGACATCATCCCTCTGGCTACACCTGAGAACTCGTCTTGCTGAAGTGGACGGCTGCATATTAAGGAAAAGAAATCCTTTATTTGCTGCCTGTTGTTGGAACGGGTTTAATCAAAAGCCTGCTTAACAGGAGGGTTTGTGGCCCCATCAGGGGGTGGGAATCCTCAGCCCTGAGAGGGAAAATCAGACCGCATGATTATCGACTTTACCTTGGTTTTACATTATGATCTCATTTGTCTTTCCAACGCTATCGCCATTTCTCTCTCTGACATTGTTTTGTGAGTTAATTACCAGTACAGACTCCCCTAAAGCACAGCTTTGCTCATCAGCTCTACAAAGAAAACACACAACCACTCTCATGTACGCACACGCACAAAAAAACCACAAGGAGGTTGGAACAAAAACCTTTTTGCTGTGAGTCAAAAGAGCAAACCACTACCTCTTTTTAAGTGAATGCAATTGTGTTGGTATTGTGTGTATGGTATGTTGTGTGTACAATGCAAAAAGAGAGCTTTTTTCCTGCTGATGTCCCGGTGCAACTGCTGCCCGAGTCCTCCTCTGCTCCCCAGCTGTTCCCTGAGCAGTGCTGCAGTATCAGTTTAAGCACCACGCGGAATCATTTTTAGCAGATGGTTATCCAAAGTTTTTAGTTCCTCTTGTCTGGATCTTGATAAAATCTTTAGGACCTGTCTAATTTTAATGGTACTTGTAAGGTAAAGCCATCTGTGAGCCACAAAAAAAACCCCTGCAGTAATTTACATTTTATCTCGGTGTTTACGTGTCGGCAGGAAAAAAAAAGGGAGAGTAAGCTAAAGGTGCTGCTCAGTGGGACATTAGAGCTATAAGCACCCTCTAAATGTTGTTAATTACTAACTCCAGACATGCACTTGTTATTCTGAAGGAATGTATTGAACAGAGTCCCTTGTTCTGCTTTCACAGAAGCTCTCTCGATGTTTTTCTCTTTTTTTTTTATTGAAGTAGTAATGTTTCGCTGTACTCGGTCCCCCGGAGACTGTAGAAACATCTTCAAAAGAACACCTGCCCTTATCAGTGTGCTTGACCTATTTCCCCAGCTTCTTTGCTCTATCCTTTCCTCTGTGCAGCTCGGGCTACAGAGGACAGGTAATCCCATTGACACTCGCAGAGACTGATGTACTGCACCTGTGATCTGGTTATCGTGCCCGATCGCAATCGCACAAAAAGCTGGCTGCAAACCAATGAGGCTTTTGCGAGAGGTACAAGGTTGTCATAGATCATTAGCGTTCAAGTAAGTGAGCATTAAACCAGATATTATTACTGGGGAACAGTGTTTGGCAGAGTTAATGATGCTGCTGATAATAGCTGCAGCCTTGCAACGTGTGCAGTGAGCGCTCCATTGTTTGGCCAGCGACGGAGACACAAGAGTGGTCTAGTCTTGTATAAGCCTTGAGTTTGAGCTCGATACGTACAGTGTTGCATTTTTCATTGCAGTTTATTCAAATACAAGAGGGAGAAACTGGGTGCCTTCTCCTCCCGTTCTTGGAAAATATGTGTTCCACCATAACAAGATGCACAACTCTTAACGACTTGGAGCTGCTGCATTATGAAAACAAAAATAAGGAAAGAAACTATGAAAGTATCCTGAGCATGGTCAGTAAAGTGAAACAGCTAAACATAAACAAAGTTAAATATTGATGGAGGATGTGAATCTCCTGGGAAGGGAAGCAAAGGCGTCTTCTGGTGCCTCAGCGTCTGTCTGAGCTGCACCGAGGCGCGGGGAGCGTCTGTAGCTATAAAAGATGTGAAGCAGTGAATGCAGTCGCGATCATTGCCGGGCCGCTGGGCGCTTAACTCGTTTTTTACTTATTTTATAACATAATGTGCACTTTGTTTTATCACAGCAGTGAAACTCAATCCATGCAAGAGTTGTCCACTCATTCAATTAATCGATTCGGCTGTCATGAGCCACTCTCTCTCCTGTACGCTCGCCCAGTCTCTCTTCCTTCTCCGAGCTCTCTGCGGGCTCTTGATGGCAGGCGAACGGTCATAGCGAGGCCCAGCAGGTATTTAGGCTTTCAGCGGCTCAGGATAATGTGCATCTAGTGCACGCGGCTAAAAATGTAGCTACTCAGGCCATCCTAATTCATTTAGCGACGCCCAAGGAGGCTGCGCGCTGGATCTGCAAAATCCATCAGCTGGTGGAGGCAGTGCAGATGGGAGTGCAGCAAAGAAACTGCCCCCAAGAAGCAGAGACAAGTGTGTGGAAGAGCTTTAATCCTCGGTCACAACGGCTGCTTCCCATCAGATAACTCACAAAGCTTGTGGGGGGATTTTTTTGTTTGTTTTTTGTGGGAGGACACAACAGGAAAAGAGGCGGTGGGGTTGATTAGTTATAACTGCGATCCGATCGAACGGCTCCACCGGCGTATTTTACACTGGTTACTCTTCCTTTGTTGCACTCGGGCAGGTTGCCTCTTTGTTCCGGGGTTGTTGGGGAGATGCTCATCTTTCTCGGGAAGGAAACCAGGGCAACCACCTCCTGACAACTCCCTCGACTCCACCGGCTTATGGAGTCAGACAGCGAACACATGCATACACGCCGGCACACGCCAACACATACTGTAGGTGGTGATAGACAACTAAGAGCAGGAAGAACACATTCTCTCTCTCTCTCTCTCTCTCTCTCTCTCTCTCTCTCTCTCTCTCTCTCTCTCTCTCTCTCTCTCTGTCTCACACACACACACAGACACACACAGACACACAGACACAGACACAGACACACACACAGACACACACACACACACACTGGGCCAAAGCCTTCTGTCTCATTCACACCATCGCTCCATACACTCTTACACCAACTCGCCCTCACTCTCTCTCTCCTTCTCCGCCACACACAAACCCAGAACATGTCACAGGAGAGCAGCTAGCAGTAACATTATGAGAGAGTCGCAGAGATCTGCTAATGGGATAGATTAGCGTGCCCTTGGTCACAACGGCTACAATGGAGTGACTGGAGCTGTGACTTATATCCATGCCCCCCCCCCCCATCTTCCACCCGCATGTGTTCAGCTGCTCCTTCGCTCCTCTGCTGCACATCCTCCTGTTTTTCTCACCTCAATTCCAGCTTCAGTCCGTTTTTTGTTCCAACTTCAGATCTCCCTTCATGCTCACCACTGAGCAGGAAAAGTGTTTGAGAGACAGAAGCTGTGGTGGAATCTGAGAAAGCCCCGACAGGCTCGTACGTGTTGCAGCCGAAAACCAGCGACACATTATTAAAATTGTTTTTTTCTCCATATGGATTTTGTTAATGGAGCCTAATGAGTGCAGAGCACCTCTCGAATCGATACATGAATGAAAGTGATGGCTATCTCGTGGTCGCAGCAGTATTCTGAATGAGGAGCTGTCGCAATCACGGAAAGTGCCCTAAAATACTTTCATTCACTCCTATAATAATAAACAAAAGCTTTGACCGCTACCTGTCCACACACACAGATTCCGCTCAATCCAGACCTTCACTCAAGCCTTCTCTAAAATTGTCTTTTGAACCAAAGTCGTCTCCCACTCTGCTGCTTGTGCATAACTTCAGCCCACAGGTCTGCAGCCCTCCAGGGGCCGGGGGTCCATTCCTGGTCCAGATGGAGAAGTGTGCATGTTGCTTTAGTTTAGGAAGTGATCCATAGTCGTGACAGACTCCTCCAGGCCTCATTCGCTGCACTTCATCTCCAGACCGTGAGTCCTTCCTGAGCTGCTCCTCTGAGCATCCTGCACTGTTTTTGTCCTCTTTTTTTAACCACAGTGCAATCATACCGAATATATGGAGGTGTGAGCAGGAGGTTGTTTTTTATAAAGCGCCTAAAGTTTCTGTGAGTCACATCGGTACCACAGTTGCTCAGATGCATTTATCTGCATTTACCAGGCTGACACCGGTGAGGCCAGGATCAGTCACTGTACCACTTAGTATATCACACACACAAAGGGGTCAAGCTCACATAACTGCAAACATCGAAAAAGACACAGAAAAGCTAAAGCCACTGACTTGATGCAGACATTGTCGGGGGCATTGTGTGGTCGAAACTGGAGGTGTTTACTCATTTTTATTGGTCTGGTGATTCATGTGGATGTGTGTTGTGTTGTGGGGGTAAGATGAGATTGTGCATCCCAATATGCTCTTGAGAGAAAGTGTGTGTGTGTGCGTGCGTTTCTCTGTGTGTCCACGCTGACCCCATCTCGGCACTCCTGACCGGTTGAATGCAGGCTGCATAAATTAGTGCTGATGCTCTGCGATGTAATTATGCTGCTGTCAGGATGGCCCCTCTACTCAAATTCATTTTAATAAAGTTGGTCTCCAAGGTTACCAACCAGGGGTCACCTTCGGTGTCAGTCCCTATGGATCACACCCACAACACCTTCGGAAAGTCTGTGGTCAGTGTACAGTAACTCCGTATCACGAGCGGCCCCCACATCACATCACAAACACACCTCCTACTGACCGGGAGAGGCAGGTAGCGGAGAGGAGGACCGAAGGAGCGAGAGGCAGGAACGGGGAGGTGGTGCAGAGACAAAGAGGCGGCTCACAGTGTGGGAAGAGGTGATGTAAAGAGGGGAGAAGGAGGGGTTGAGGTGGAGTCTGAGAAGAGTCGGTGGGAGGATGAAGGAAGGAATAAAAATGAGACGAAAACAGTAAAAGGAGAAGGGGGGGGGGGGACAAGGGCAGAGGGACAAGGAGAGGGCAAGGGAGTGTCTCTCTTGGGCAGATGGCGAGGTGTATTCTCATTTGTCCTGCTACGGTGTGTGTGTGCCAACACTAACCTCCAGGGCAGAGCTGCAGCACAGAACACGCTCTCAATTAGCCAATAACACAGACCTGCGCATACAGCCGGGAGAGCGGGCGGCACGCTCCGGCTCCACACAACAGATAAACACACGGGAACAATGGTTGCTTTTGCAAAGCAAACTGGGGGGAAAAAAAGTTTAAGTAAATAAATAAAATAATGAATGCTGTTTCCTAAATGTGTTATATGACGGATGCTTTGATTGTTTGTGACAAAGTGAAGTAATGTTTAACAAATTGGCAATAAATTGCATGAACAGCTCCCAAATATCCTGAAAATATTTGTTTTTGAACTGTCACTTGTAAAGCTTGAATGAGTGGGTTGGCTTTTTTTTGCATAAAACAGTTTTGAAAATGACAATGAGACTTATTTATACATTTGTACTGAATGTGAAGGATGGCAGAACATTGCTTTTTGGCAGAATTATCAAAAAGCCTCAGAATAAAGAAACATTAGGAGTTTATCTCTCGGCCTCCTTTGAGATGTAAAGTCCGATATTTGGTGATTTTCTCCTTCTGCCACTTCATTAGTGTCACCCCTGCTTTGTGTTGCATCTCGACTATTCCGTGTCCGACCCAGTTTACACGAACTGTCCGTGCTCATTTCTCTGGTCCGCCTGCGTACGATGTGCGAGATGGTGTAACCTAGCCGAGCGGGCCGGGGTGACTTTGAGTGCCTGTGTAATAGTTACAGCAACACGCTTTGTTAGCTGCAGGTAATTTATGGTTGAACCGGCCTGATAGTCTGATACGATCGACTGCTCCGACTGTCTTTACCAGCCTGCCCCAAAGACACCGAGGAAGGCTCCATCTGAGGAGGGAAAGTTAAAAAGGGGCGCAGAGGAGACGAGGTGGAGGCAGCAGCCCAGACCGCCGACCGGCCCAAACTGTTGCTACCCGGGGGGGAAGAATCGGTGTTTGGACTGCATAGCAACAACAAAGCAAACGTGTGCGTGATGAAAGCCTCGCGGTGAGTGAGTAATGCACGTAAAAGGCATTGACAGAGTGAGAGGAATTAGAGAGTTGCGGCGCAGTTCGGTTCTCAGCATCCCTCTTGAGGTGTGCTGAGAATTAGATTGCATTAAAGACTGACAGTCTATCCGTCTGAACCGTACCAAGAAGGGACATTTAGCTAATTGAATGATTAATAAATTCAGCTCAGTCACACTATTTCACTCTGCTGTTGGCTTTGGATAAAAATGTCTGCCAAATGTGAGATGCCATATATCACTTGTTTGAAATGCTTTGCATGAGGCCTCCACCGAGCAACAGTTTTAGCTCCGTGGCGCTCAGAAAAGTAGCCGAGGTGCAGCGGCGGCAGGGCAGCGAGAGGTCTGAGCTGCTGCTTTGGAGGCCTGTCCGTCTTCTTCTGCATTTCATCAGGAGTCAAAGCGGGTTTCAGCGTGCAAAGTTGTTTTTTGCTGCTGGCTCATCATTCCCTCTGTCTGCGAGCCACGAGCTCGGTTCAACCAAAGGTGCAAACGGAGGCCCAGCCAGCACCTGTCTGCCTAATATGGACGGGCACAAGACTGCCCACGCCCACTTTGCCCCAGCTTCCTCCCCCTAATAAACACGGCACACGGAGGCTCGCTCTACATACACCTTCCGTCACCCCCTCCCTTAATCTGGTTAGGCAGGAACATCTTCGCCCTTCCCTCTCCTCCCCTCTACTTTTTTCCTGGGAACGGCGACTCTAATCTTGTCTGTCAGGCCAGCCACGTCCCCGACTGCTGTTCTCTTTTCATCTGCCATCTTCAAACAGAATGAGGATGCTTTCATAAGACCGGCTGAGTGACAGGTAGGGGAGTCAGGTGGAGACAGGTCTGTGATATGGACGGGCACTTTGTCCTGTTTAAATACACTAATGGGGAATAAGAGGCCTGTCATGGGGACAGGTGAAGATGGGACGGGACAGAAGACACAGACTCTCATTTTTACTTGTGGACGATTTGTAAATGCAAAGAAGGGGGATGAGCAATGTGTTACATCAGATCCGAGAGGAGGAGGCAGAGGACAAGCATCTCCAAGTTCACCTTAACTCCTGAAGGCGGGCTTCACGTTTAGGTGAAAGTGCGATCTGATGCCATTTCAAGCTTTTTCTTGCCGGCGGAGAACTAAAAAAGGTCCTTGGATAGCCACAGAACAGCTGAATGATGTTCCCAAACAAAAGCTGTGTTTCTCTTATTCCTACTTGGAACACTCCAATTTCCGTGTTGCATTACCACACACAAATCACTAGCAAACACACACACACACACACACACACACACACACACACACACACACACACACACACACACACACACACACAC
>JASSRZ010000042.1:4027621-4050074 GCA_032164315.1 Malacoctenus gilli | reverse complement strand
CTCTCTCTCTCTCTCTCTCTCTCTCTCTCTCTCTCTCTCTCTCTCTCTCTCTCTCTCTTTCTCACACACACACACACGCGCGCGCACACACACGCTCTGTATGAGGTGAGAGGCACGCGCATGCAGAGCAATGCTGGCAGTAGGATGGATCGGAAGGTGCAAACAAATGTGCTGTAAAGGCAATCCTGCAATGCTGTTATTAATCACACAATGCTATTACCCGCTAAAAATGCATCTCTGTCAATGTGACAAAAATCTCCACGCCGTTTCAGATGTTACAAATACTTTCAAACTTCTCTTGAAAATATGCAAAACCAAGCGTGGAGACGCTCAGTCTGCCGCCGCCACCGCCGCCTCTCGTACGGGAGGGTTTATTAAAAATTGATTGAAGCTTGTCCACCCAGATCTATTAGCTGGGAGGTAAAGAGAAATGTCATCGGCAAACCTTTTTTTTTGCGTATTCACTCCCTCACGCCAAATTTTCTCTTGTAGTGACAGAGGTATCGGGGCCCGTCTGTGACTGATGCGCTGTGGCACGGGGTGTCTACGGCTGGAATGAGGACTGCAGAGGCTTTTGACAGTGTTCACTCCAAATATCCTGCTCCGAGTGCAGCTGATCAGAATAGACGCCTCTCTCAGCACTGCTGGCAAGCTCCACATCACAGTCTGTCACCACTGTCAGAAAGTGCACGCTGCAGTTGGATGCTCACTTTACAACATGGCGATGGCCTGTAACGTCCAGTTAAACTCTCAAATATGTCAGCTGTTCACCTGAAGCGCCAGTCCACCAGTATACGCAGGGACAAATTGTGTTTTTAAGAAGTTTACGCACTGTCCGAGAGGCATCTACAAAAAAAATGAAAGTTCAGTCTCGATACCTCGTACGCATGCACTACGACGACCATCGTGCGCAACATAAAGGCTTCCGCCTGCTGTTTCGAATGTGACACGATATGATCGTCCAGGCAAGAAATTAAAAGTGGCGACTCAAAGAGGTAGTGACATTGGAGATATTGTGTGATAATTACATAAATCTGCTTTTGCCCCGACATATTCAATCATTTTCGTCCCTGCATGCGTCGGAAAACTGTCTCAGAAATCATACAGTCCGTATAATGGATCAGAGATGCTCCACCACTGAGTTGTGCTATTTTTATCAGGTGTATTTTAAGATGATATGTGATATTTTACTCAGTGGGTAGAAAAAAAATGTCTACCAAGGTGCTGCAAGTAAATTCATTGCTTTGTGTTAGCAGGTTCTCATATTTTGCTTTGCATACACACAGAATCCAAAATGATTGATAAATCCTGAATTTGTAGATGGTTAAAAATTAAAGCCATGTTTTAGGGATCTTTTTTCCCCAAAATCTGCAATTGAAAAAATACAAAACACACACAATACTACTTAACGTAGCAGGTTAACTGATTTTCATAAGGTTAACGCAACAATGTCAAACATATTCATTAACTTGTTTATGAATTACTGATGTCACTGCCGTTTACAGTGTTGCGTTTCGTCTTAGTTCCTTTTATTTCTCCTTTTAGTTTGGATTTTGGCAAACTTATCTAAAGTTCACATCAGTCACAGCAACCTTTTCTGTAGCCTTTCAAGTCCACTCTCTCTGAGGAGAGCCAGACAGCAATCCGCAAAGTACATGCTGGTCCTGCTGAGCCCTCTGGTGTTAATAGCTTCCCAACTTTTTGGGACCAACAATAGAGGGTGTGAATTAGGAAAAGTTAAGAAAGGACAGAACAAGTCATCTGGGTAATAGAACCTTGTAATAATCTCATTAGGAAGGGGGGAGTTTATCGCAGGGACGAGAGCATTATCGTGTGATCTATTCCCAACATTAGAGGTATTTATTACCTGAGTGTTGTGGTGTGTGTGTCTGGTTTTTTTCTTCTCATCAGCACCTCCATTTGGGTTCTGCCTCAGTGTTTGGCCGCAGTGGCCAGAGAGAGCCCCCATCAACACTCAGGTGAAGTGAAATCTCAAACTGACGGCGCTCTCCCTGGTGGCTTGGCAACATGGCTAATGGCCTTGCTCAGGGCCTGCCCAGGCATAGCTTGTCGATACAATTCTCTTCCGCTTTTCCCACTTGCCAGTTCCCATCTGGAGCCAATTCATGAACTGAGATGGTGTGTACCTTTCCCACGAGGTCACCGCCTGTCTCCGCATAACACTTAGCCCCAGTCCTCCCCTCCACATCCCCTGTGGTCCTCTCTCCTCTCGCTCCGCTGAGCTTCTGTTCATTGTGACAGACAGTACAGTGCAGTGCATTACAGTGAATCAACTTCCTCTGTACTGTAAGAGCTTTATGTTTCAGAAAGCAATAAAACTCCTGCTACAGGCGAGAGCATCACTCAACAATCTGTTTTTGTTTACCTTGCTTTCAAAATAAAACCAACTGAACAGTGCTGAGAAAAGACTATACTTCTATTTACTTTTGCACCTAAAATTGTTCGTGTTCTTGCGAGAAAAAATATCTGCTACTCATCGATTCCTGTGATTAACCATTTTCAGTGTAATGTAGTTCAAATATTTTCCTGTTCTGTGGTGAAATCAATATTTTTCGGAGTTTTTGCATCAACGTGTAAGGCTTTCTTTGTTCACATTTTACTTGTGTGGTGTTTTCTGGTTTCATATGCTGTCGGTCCGCTCTGTTTTATCAAGTCCAAAGCTTTAGCATCCGTCTACCAGGAGACTTCAGGACACTTCATGCGCTGTCGACTGACAAGCTTCACGGAGAAGCTGGTTTCCATTTCCAGCAGGACTTTTCACCTGCACACAATGCCAAAACCGCTCGGACCGGTTTTTGCTGACCGTGACTTCACTGACCTTCACTGGTTGGCTGGCCGACCACAAGTTTCACAGTTTGACTCAAATTACAGGAAGAATCTACTGTTTCATGGTTCATTTTTTTAGATCGGCCACTTTATCATTCACGCACAAGCAAAAAGAGTGTCGATTTTTGTCAACAAGAACAACAAAACAAGCTGAGAAATGGTGACTGAGAAGGACACTTCCTCCTACAGATAGCCAATAAGTTTCGGTTCACAGAGGTTAGACAGGTATCGTGCTTTTAGTCTAACACTAAGGGCTGAATTAGCTTAGATTAATTAAGATCTTTTCCTCCAGAAGATAGTGGTTAAGTAAAAAAGTAATATTCGTGACAATTCAGGCCTCAAAGCTAACTATCAGCCAAACTACCAAGGCAGAGAGAGACAGCAGCTCTGCAGCTCTCTGAAAAAGAGCACAAGTTAAACAAAGTGTGTAAGAAATGTTTAAATAAGAAGCAAAGCTTTTCCTCTGTGTACAAACAGAACGACAACGCATACAAATAGCTTCCCCCCAAAATTGGAGCAAATTAATGGAGCTGAGCCCTCTTGAGCACTTTGTCTAATAAAGTTTTGCTCAACTCATTTAGGAGGGGCTTAGCTTCTGATCCACCAAAACATAGCCACCATTTTAAAAAACAAAAACTTTGCGAGCTGCCACAAGTCAAGTGCTGAACAGCAGGAGGCTGTCAGACAGCCTGGCTGAGGGGGTTATGGTTTCTACTCACCCAGTCAAAGTGCATATTCATTCACACTGCTCTGCTCTGGTTCAGCGCTGAACTGTTCAACTGTGTCTCAAGGGTGAGCGTCAGACAGGCATAATTTCAAGGCCATGCACGGCTGCTCTCATTGCTATTCCAAGCCATATTTACCTGTTTAGCTGAAGGAAGAAGAAGTGAACAGGTAAGACCCGAGTGTTTGATCAGTCGGACAATAGAGACTTTATATTTTGGATTAGAGCCTTCAAATAATGATCCGTCACTTCTGACGGAAATATCCATAATTTATGGAGAACATCTTTTTCCGGTCTGACTTTACAACCTTTTCAGGTTCGAGCCGGAACAGCTGCCAATTCATCCCAAAGGTGAAGCACACATGTTCAAATCCGAGTGAAAAGAAGGCAGAAAAGAAACTGACAGATGCAAATAAATCATTGTGATGAGGCGACGTTCGTTCAATTCCTTGTCCCCCAAAGCTCGACATAAAAGTAGTTGTTGTTGTGGACCTGAAGGTGAAACGATAGGAAGCGCACAAGGACGTTGCTTCTCATTTGTCTTGAGATATGAACTGAGGTCCTGGAATCTGGGTTAGTCTGCACACAAACTGACTGTGATAACCCCTTTTTCTACACAGGCTCCTTTCCTGACACACTGACTGAGATCCACTGACGAATAACACGTTCACAGATGGAACCAAGAACAGCTCCTCACCCCGTTTGTCCACAGCGTATGAAAATAAGGAAAAATGTAAATACTGGCCATGTTGGCAGCTGCTGTTTTAGCAATGTTCCATGTTAAGGTGATGAAACTGTCATGTGGCTTAACTTTTTCAACATATCAACAATGTGAAGGGTTCGCTTCATGCCAAAGGAATGCCAAACACTGAATTTCTTTTTCAACAACCTCTTCCTCCTGTAAGGCGTCTATTCTTGGCCCTTTACGTGTGAACAGCCAAGTAAAACACAGTAGACCTCGATTCATGTAAAGACTGAGATGTGCATTGTTTTCCTGCTTGGCGTTGCCACCTTCCTCCTCCACAGCTACAAACACTTTGGATTTACAGCAACGTTGCTTCTGCTGGTGAAGTCTCATCCAGTCCTTTGTTCTTTTTAAAAAAAAACAAAAAACCCATCTATGATTAAAACTGAAAGACTTTATCTTCAGAGGCCGAGAGTGGTGCATTGTTCTCTTTAATTCACATCACACTGAAGTCTGTTGTCGAACAAGATGTGCAAAAAAAACCCTCTATCTTCCAAACTCACGGGTCTCTCTCCACAGCAGACCACACTGTACCCATCAGGGAGAAGTGCCACTTCCCACATAGTTTTACCTCTCGGCAAAGGTGGTGGTGGAAACATGGAGCGCATCACACAGGGTTTGATGCAGCACGCAAGCAATGTAGGCCCAGGCATCTGTCTCTCACACCCACAGGTCTCATATTGGCCCACAGGTCTCTTCCACATCAACCCTCTCTCAGGCTGCAAATGCCACCCACCAGCTATCCCAGCTGCCAAACAGTAGGAGGTGGAAAGCAAAGTAGGCAGGTGTATGAAGTACAGCAACACCTCGCAACCCAAAGCACAGTGGAGCAGACAGATAGGTCTCCTCCCGGAGCGTCGTGTGGACAACAGAAGAGACCTTGATAGTCACTCGCACACATTACTCACGATGCAAACAGCCTTTTGGTGCAAATTTTCAGCAAGAAAAGGTTGCAAGGAAAGTTTTTTGCTTTTTCCAGAAAGGGACATGTTCACGTTTATTTCGAATGAATTAGGAAAGCCAAAGGTGAATGCACAGAAAATCCACCATATTTTCCATAAATTAAGGCTTAATTCTACTCATTATACAGGTCCTGAAGACATTCTGCAGGGACTTGTCCCACATATCTTGAAGGACAAATCACAATAACAGCAGAATCACTGCACACTAAGTGCCAATGGCTCCGCCTACTTGTTTTTTCTTTTGGTCATTCTAAATTGCTTTGGTTTCCTTCTTAATGCTTCAATTCTTCAGAACAACGTAAAGCTAAATATTAGAAGAAAAACACACCCACTTTCAAAATAAAAGCTCTGTGTCATTTACAAGGTCTGCATTATTTTTTTTAATAGTTTAATTTGGAATGATACAATAAGTGTGTTTCTTTTTCTTGATTTTTTCTTTACTGGTTTTTTTTGTCATAAGGTTGCATCAAAGTGGAGTATACAGCCTATTGTATATTATGCTATTGACAGTTTGAAGAATTGCTTGAACACTTCGTTATAACATATCACTGAGGAAATGAGAGCAGCTCATGACTTGCCCACAGAGCTGACACACAGGAGAGGAACGGTCTATTAACATAACCCCTTTAGCGTGTCCTTTGTCAGGACTGCGACTCGTTCCCTCTGCAGAACAACACAATTTATGATGCTGTATCCAATTACAGAGAGCGGAGGCTTGTCGGGGCCGATGAGGTCAAGTGACCTCTGACCTTGCAGTCAGTTCGTCAGTGGCTACATCTAAATTTCGAGCATTTTTCTGCCGCACGCCACGGCTGTCACAACGTGCCATTCAAGCCAATTTTCTTAATTTTCCTGCTGGCTTTGTAAGAGGAAAAAAAGAAATTAAATGATTACAAATACCATGTTCAGGTCATGCTATGCTGCCATTCTAAAGATGAAATTAACAAATGTGTTATTTTTGATTAAATATACAGTTCGGAGTGGTTTGTATGACCTTGATCCTAATGTTCCGAGGCTGCTGGGGGACCTCCTATGATGCATGGAGCAACCCACCCCCTCCTCGCTCCTACTCTCATCCAGTAATTCAGTGCAGTAACATGTCACTGTCACACATCATTAACATTGTGTCCTCTGTTTTACATAGTTTTCGGTGTTTCCTCCCCCTTCCACCTTCCTGCAGGTATCCGTGGCTTCACAGCCTGTACGCCTGTGATACCGTTACCAAACTACCCGGTAGTTATTGCTTCGTTTTCTCTCTCTGCTCTCTTTTCAAACCACTAACCGACAAAACGTGACGTGAAGATTTACGTCAGAGGCCACCTTGCCTGCTTCATTCAGGAAGGAAGTTGACGCAGCGGTGGGTTGTCAAGGTACCGCTGTTCTGCACGCAGCTAACTGAAGGTCCAGCCAAGAGCCAGAAAAAACACTGCCTGGGTCTATCCTCCTCTTCATTCACAGGATTTATTTCCTACTACTGATGCAATTTTTTGTTTGCTTTTGATTAATTAGATGCATTTTTTTCACACGATGTGATTAAAGTGATCCGTGATTCTCATAGAATTGAAGTAAACATTCAGTTTTTAAACAGGAAACATGGGGAAAAAAACTTTTCATCCTGTGATCCTGGAAGATAAATTGAAGACTTACTTTTTGAACCTACTAAGACGTCTGTCTTTCTTTTTTTTCTTGTCTTTTCTTTTTTTTTTAAAGTGATGCTCGATGTTATTTTTCACACAAAATTTGTGATTTGTTCACTCATTGTTTGAACTCGTTTTGTGCATCAACACCATCGTGCAACATCAGCTGTGCTGGATGACACAATGCTACAAATCACACCTCCACGATAAAATCGAGAACAGTACAATGAATTCAGCTTCCTGGAAACGACAGCTGAGAAGAGATGCAAACATGGCAAGCTCCTGAAATGCAGACACTGATTTTTTTTATGTAAAATAGAAAAGGGCGGGTCCCTCATCTCCTCCCATGGTCGGGTTCGGCTTATATTCGCTGGCTGCCAGCCTCTTCAAGGGGGGACAAATATTACATGGCTCCTCTTTAATGTTCTCTGTAAATCCTGTGGGGAAATTACCCATGCCCGGTCACCACCGTTTGTGACAGATGGAAAACCTTTCCAAAGGGATTATGATGCCCTAGAGTTGCTCTCGTTCTCATTTCTTTTAAAGCCCAGGTATCAGTTATCTGTCAGCCAAGCTCTGGATTGCCTCGACAGAGGTGCACATGTTTCGGCTCACCTCGCGTCAGAAAGCGGATGAAATTCCTCGTTATGACCTCTCTGTCTCTGCCATTCACAGCTGTCAGGCAACCGAATGACATAATGGTGACATTTGAAATGCACCCTAATAGTGTCCTGTTGGGCCTTGTTACCACTATCACCCCGACCTAAGAAAGGGCTTTATAGCCCATCAGCCGTGTGACACCTTCACAATGGCCCTTTAAAATGGGATTAACTTTTAAGTACACATCTGAGGAAGACACAATTTGAGGGCGAATTGATGGAGCGCTCCATTTAAGGAGATATTGTTGACTTTTCTTTCATGAAGACGCACTGTAGCTCCGGGAAGGTCTTGTTCAGACGTCTTGTCAACAAGATAAGCGTGTTGTTGTGAAAAATTGGTCCAGTCCTTAAGAACATATACAGGCGACCAGGTTTTTTAGTCTTGCTTTGACAAACGAATGAAGTTAGATGCTTGTAATTCTATCTGATTGAACTGAATGACACTGACTATATATAAATCAGATATGGAGTCAGAAAAGTCTGGAAAAAAAGGAGCATAAACGTGCCTGAACATGTAGAACCGCAGCTGACAGAAAATCAATACATACCAGTCCCTTCCTACTGGAAACATCCTCTTGTTTTGGTGCGACTTTCTCCATGTTGGTCTTCATGCTGGTGTAGTGCAAGCAGCACTGTAGTCACGTGAATTCCCACCAGACCACACATGTCGAGGAGGAATTTGTGACATTTTATGGGATAGTTTTAACTGCATCTTCTGCAGCTACAGATGAAATGTGTGTCCCTTATTTACAGGGGCTGTCAGGGTAAGTTATTGCAACAAGCATTGTAGACTTGGCAGGGTTTTACACCACATGCCCTTCCGGCATGTAAAAGAAATACATACAGGTGAGGCAGAAGTGACGGTTCGGCGGAACAATTTTGAGTTTAGCTGGAGTTTTCTGGAATGAGGATCCAATAAGGCACCAAGCCGGACAGATACAGGTACAGATTTTGATGCTCTGCTTTCCAAAAGTAGGTTTAAGAGTACTTTGTATGTGGAAAATAGATCTTCAATATCTACAAAGTCATTGAACTTTTTAGTGGTGATTCAAAGACCCAAAATATTGATAGAAACTGTTTAGCTCGTCGTGGCTTCATGTAATGGAAATACTGTTTGATACTGCTAATAGTAGAATGCTAGCATTTGCAAGACACAGCCAACAAGCCCATTTGAAGCAATTAGTTTGTGTGTGATCACATGCTATAATTTTCTCGAATTGTCATTGCTTCAACAAACATCCACAACTGGACACTGGGGAGAACAGGAAAAAAAAATGGCGTGCTGGAATGATTCTCCCCACAGGCACAATGAATGCCGTTACATCATTTAACACCAGTCCACTCAAAAGAAATAAAAATAACGTGAAGGCCTTTCACATAAGACTTTAGGCCGACACCTGAGAGCAACTTGGATAACAACCCAACCAAAGCCATTAAGATGTATCCTCCGGGCACTTTGAGCATCTGTACTGGATTTAAATGGAAATGCACAACAGTTGGAGACATTGAGGGAAATTTGAGGGAATCACTGACACCTATAGGCCCCCTCTCCTCAGGATAATAATGTATATGGTTTCAGTTTTTATTCTTATTTATATTGTCCAGTTAATTTATAGAGAGCAAAGGAACACCTGATTCAAATTCTTAGTTTCTGTGCACAAATTTGGGCAAAAAAATGATTGTGATTCAATCTCCAGAAGCCGTCAGTGCTGCATACAATGTGACCTTATAACTGCGCTTCTCTTCTCACTTAAGATGTCAATGTCATGTTAGGTGTTTCTTTATCACAGGGAGAATTATGCATTATTTAACTTGCTGTGACACATAAGCAGGCGGAAATCGAGGATGCACTTGAAAACGTGAACACCTCGTCTAAACCCGGAGGGCAGAGAGACAATTCAATGGGTGATTGAAAAAAGGGAGAGCTTTAAATGAAGCCCGTGTTCTTGTAAGAGCTCACTTTTTGTGCAACACGATACTCCCACTGGTTTGCAAACACTACCCACACGATTAGAATGGAATAAAGCCTCAAGGAAGCTCATTTCCATACGTTGGCCCCCCCCACCCCCCCACTCCCGCCTGCACCGCCTGAGAATGGAGACTGTACTCCATACATTCATTGTCTTCCACTTCACCAAGGGTAATGCTATACTTCCTTACATCTTTGACATTCATTCAAATGACATTCTGCCTTTCACTCGTCAAACCTCGCAGGTCCATAAATTCCTTCCCTCCCTTTGGCTCCAAACACTAAGAGAAGATCCACAAGGACCCGCTGAAAAAACCAATGTGAGGGAAAAGAAAATGACTCAACGCATGGAGCGCAACGTGCGAATCATCGCCGTTTAGCAGTTGAGGTAATGATGCTCGGGTCGAATCCTTCCGTCACGCTCGTTTGTTGGGAACAGCAAAACTGCTCCCAGGTTAAATCGACTAAACGCGTATTTAAAGCCTTCAAAGGAAGTTTGAAAGCATAATCTTCCTCATCGGGAATTGAATCATTGTGATCAAATCATTCAATATTCAGTGGAACCTCACAGATTATAGACAATGTTCAAATGAAATCAATTCGAGCGTAAATTCATCATTATTCCCTCCCTGTTGAATTGTGCTTCCTACAGAAGAGGATCTTTATTAATACACTTCTTCAACACGTAAATGCTGCGAATTGTTTTTCCAAAAGGCGCAAAAAAGTGTTGGCCTAAAAATATAATCAGACACTTTGATCTTATGAAAACACTGCATCATTATGTGTCGTGTTGCCCTTTCATAAAGTCGCTACATCTTCGGTAAATTATATCAGTTTAGCACAAGTTTTCGAAACATTTAAAGTTCAGTAGTTTGTACGGAGAAAAAAAGTGAAGTGACCCACTTCTACAGCTTATTTTGTTGAGTTTGCTGCGACTATTTTGTGACTCGAAGTAAAGTGACTGTTAAATCTTGCAGTGGAGAGAAAATGTATTGGAAACTATAAGTTGTGTGTTTAAGAACTACAAAGTGCAGCAGCCTCAGGTCAGTTCCTACCAGCAACCTGCATCACCATGTAAATGAAACAGACTATAAGATAGTCCTCTCAGATTAATGTACTTAACAACACAAACTGCGGCTTTTGCGATTTTGAATTGAGTTCACTAATAAGACACATACGATTCATTCCTCATGTTTGTTTCTGTTTTTGTTTGTTTATCTCATTGAGTTCAGAGCTGGCCCGGTCCCTCTGTAGCCAGGAAGTGGCCCTCCGAATGACACTAAATGTTAAATTATTCCTTTAAATGCGAGTTCAGGTTTGATCACAAATTAAAACTCAGCTCGAATCCAGAAGTGCTTCTGAAACGGCGGCGTAAACGAGCTCCCTCCGTCTCCAGAGAAAAGTTGAATGTGGACTCATTAGAACTTACTCTTCCTTTGGACCTGTGGGTATTGGACTCTTTAATATTTAAAATGTTAACGCTGGTTTTTATTTGAGGCTGCCGTCGAGGGAAAATTTTGCTGTGCATGTTTAATTCATTTACAGAATTGGTTAAAACCAACATATGCTTGTGAGCACGCCTCTGAATTCAAAATACTCTATTATCTGACCGCTGAAATACACTCAGCGGATGATTTCCACTTTTTGGAAATGTCAGTGTCTAATTGAAACACCAAACGATGGCGGGTGCATCGCAAGCCCTCCAGAAGAGGTCTTTTTTCTAAAATTAGGTCTTTTAAAATGAGAAATAAGGGGGGGGGTAAAGAAAGCAGCAGGGAGGGTAATCTTTAGAGACAGGGTTGTAATTTTGCTAAGTGAATCATCAAAGATAGTCATTTAATCCCAGATCCGTCCCAGACAGGAACAGAGAACTCTTTTGATCAGGAAATGAGGCCAGCGCTGGGCCTCCAGAAAAAAAAAAATCCCAATCCGTTTGGAGGGATTGGAGTCAATTCAGGGAATGAAAAGATCAACAAGCTTTGTGTTTGTCAACTGCAGCGTTCATGTCGTCTAATTAAGGAAAAAAGTACGAGACTTGAGCTGTTCGGCAGCATTTCAAGAAGAACTAAATCCTGCTGGAAGTTGGTCTCCTTGTTTAAGCATCAGGAGACAAGAAGAGCGACCTGCCTGCCAGAGGATTCCTTGAGAGACCTTTGTGACATTAGCAAAACCCGGTGATTCAGCACACATGCAAATGATGTTCATTATTCATCCTGGAGTCTCTATCCTGGAAAATACACAGACATGGCTGGGTGTTTATGTTGTTTTTGATGTTGTTGTAAACACGCTTCATACCCCTTGTGCTGTTATGCAATCATCAGCCCCTCTCGCACATAGAAATATCACAGCTTTCGACGGCTGTCGTCTATTATTGAACAGAAAGAGAGAAAAACTGCAGGTGGTTTGTGTTTAATATTTAAGAGCTTTTGCCGGATTCCGGCACCTGACTTGCATACTGAGGGAAAACGGAGGATTTCTCGGCAGACGTGGCCCGCGGACCCTGTGGCCTCATTGCTGCCCTCCATCCTACAGCAAACCCCTCGCCTCCACCACGCGCACCCGCCCGCCACCTCTCTCCACCCGTCTCCTTCTACTTGTCTGCGCCCCAACACTTTCATGCTTTATTCATTTTCTATAACATGAACATCACAAGGAAGTCTCTGTCTGTCCGCCACTCTCTGGATTCTGGGATTAATGTAAATCCCGACAAACAAAGAGGATTCAGGAGTGGATGATAATGGACAGGTGCTATTTGCATTGTAATATGAATTTATTAGCGAGAAGATGGCCGCCTGTCTCAGCAGCGGTGCGGTGTTTTGTTTCGGCGGGAAATGATGCATCCTCCAGATGAGGGGTGGAGATAGAGGTGTCCTTGTTCATCTGGTGGAATGTTTATCATGATTCCCACGCACTCCTTTCTTTTCTGACAAATCAGCTTCGAGACGTCGCCGCCAACATTTGGGGGAGATATCCCGGCGAGCTCCCTCAGGACGCCTCTCGATCTTTCTCTTCTCTTTCCTTTTTTTTTTTTTTTTGTGTCCTCGGCAGTGAAATCGGCAGTGTTTTATGTTTAAATGAAAAGAGGTGTCACGAGGCGTCACTAAATGTACCGGGACTGCGTTTGATTGCCTCACTCCGGTGCGAGGGGCTGTTCTCGTGTCTGTTTGGTGCCTATCACTTGCCGCCTGGTTTGCCTCATCATAAATAATGCAGTCTCCACCCTGCCCACCCAACAAACACCTAAATGAAGACAGGCTGCATTGCAGATTCTCAGAATGAGAAAGGTTACTTCAAGGAGCAGAGCCGAACGGGGGAAACAAGAGGAAACGTTTGACGAGGACGCCTCTGTTTGAGGGCGGTGTTTACAAATATGTGTACTCTTGTTGGAATGATGCGCGCGTGTTTGTGTCAGTGCACTTGTCTGCATATGTATCCGCTCGTGTGGGTGGAATAAATAAAAGTTGCATGCATATAACGGGAAGTATAGAGGGAGAAGGGGGAAAAAAATTGGGGGGCAAATACCGAAGCCGGTAAAATACAGTAGCTCTATCTCCCAAAATATCGTGTTTTGCGGGAGATGAGATTGGCAGAAAAAAAATATGTGATGACAGTTATCTTCCACATAAAAGCGTGCTCACGCAATGCTCCAGAAAACTTGTGGCTGAGACATCCTAACAATTGAAAATATCTGCTTCCCCCTTCTACTTTCAATCACCAAAGTTATGATGAAATACCTCTGCTGGAGGCGCGTCGATGGATGTTAATACCGCGAGCTAAGTCACACCGACTATTGTCTGTTGCTAATCTGCCTCTGAATGGGTGAAAATATAAATGAAGCCACATAAACCATGGTAATTAAGTCAAATATTACACAGGTTGTGGTTATAAAATGATGTTAAAGTGGAGACGTAATGGAGTCGATTAAAACCTCTTTCAGGAACTTAGACAACACAGGCCAGTTCGTGAAAGAGCTGCTTAAATGAAAGTGATTTCTCAGCTGTAAAAATACGAACGTGTGCTCTGATTAAAGAGACATTGACACTTATTGTCACCGACACCACAGCGCGACTCACTGCTTGTGCACAAGTAGGTCAACAAAACCACCAACTGTGTGAAATCAGCCTGTTTTTGCAGAGCCGCCGCTGATGTCGAGTGGACAATTTGGAACAGATTCACATGGAACTTACAAATGTAAACACTGACCTCCCACAGTCACAGTGCACCAGACTACAGCATCGCTCAGACCCCACCCTCTCCTTCATTTGCCTACCTTATAAAATTCAAATCAAACACATAATAAATGAGTTCCATATGATTCCAACTGAACCGTGAACATGTGACTGGTAATTAGATGGTAATAAATGAGAAGGACGAGCGCAAAGCAGTCATTCCAAAAGCTGCAGTCTCGACCCTGAAAAAACACCAGTTATCGTTCAGAAATAATCAGTCTTGAAACTGACCATTGGTTTGATTTTGAAAGCTGCTGCCTCTGTATGAAGGTGGGATTGCATGTTTACACCAGTGTTTGGCATCACTGTAATACTTTGTCAAATTGAAAACAGGAAAAAGGTGTGAAACAGTTCTGAGAGGCAAAAAATAGGTTGAAATTGACTGAATAAACTTTTCCTCCCCCTCAATGATTCAATCAGCGTATTAATCACAGTGTTATTTATCATTATGGAATTGATGTACATTGGTTAAAAGACAACTCTCTAACTTCCTGGAACTGAGATCTACATCTGAAGCCATTCGACTGATTCTGCTCTTCTTCTTCTGCTCCACTCTGATTAGATTAAGAGCATGAGGAAGGGTGACCTAAACTTGAGGCATTATCAGGAAATGCCACATTTTACGGAGTATATGGACCAGATTCCGTGCAAGGTTCGAGGATAATGTGAATTATAGTGGCCCTTGTACCTTGTTTCACCTCAAACTCAACTGGATTTGTTCTAAGAATTGACTTGACAACCAAGGTTGTCTGGACTCCATCCCCGGGGCTACAAACGCCACGCTGGCTAACTTGTAACTGTTACGTAATGTTCAGGGGGAAACACTTCTTGGCTTGAATTTATTTGGAAATATTAAGAACAATTTGTCGTGTTCAGTTTGAGAGAGGAGTAACAAAACAATCTCTAAAGCAGCAGCTGAAAGCCAATTTCTCTCCTCCTCTTATTTCCAAGTGAAATGCGTGCAGTTTGGGGGGGAGCTGGCGGGAGCGGCGGGCTTGTTATTCCTTGAGCTGGCTGCAGTTTTTGAAGATGTGATCTCTTCTCTCCTGATAGTAAAGAAGCTTAAGCAACTGAGTTCAGTTCACGAGCAGCGAGGGTCCCTGCGGTTTTCAACATCCCAATATGTTAACCTCAATGAAAAATGGATTAGCCACGGCTGAGAGGATGCTTATTCGAGCATTTACATGCTCCATACTGCACACATACACCAGTCTCGATTTCTTTTTTGTTTCTTTTACATTATGGCACGCAAACAACTGAATCGATACGCTCACAGTGCAGCTGAACATTAGCAGGGAGTCTCCACATCAAAATATGTTACCCTCAATCAAGAGCGGATTAGGCTGAGGTCAGTGACTACCTTGTTGGCTGCCAATGGTCCATGTTGAAAATAATGAACCGCTCAGAACATGACAGACACAAATAGCATGATATATGAGCGCAACAGACTGTGCAGGCCTAATTGATAGTCAGGTGATAAATAAGGCAGAACACAAGAAAACTCCAATCAATTAATGGTGTTTGCAAGACATCCCCCATACAGCACTGCCTGTACGACGCAGCTCTGCGTGTAGTGATGGAGGGGGGTGCAACCGCCGCTCAGAATTTAATTAATGACAGAGGGAACACTTGTCTGTCCTAAACTGTGCTACCACACGCCCCTCCTTGTGTTGGCGACACTCTGCCGATGGTCTCCTGAGCACCTCTACATCACCACCAGAATCGTCTGGACTGTCATCCAAGTTATGGACAATTGATTTTGGGATGTGTTCCATCGAAGTCAGCCTTTTGGGAAGTAAGCGAGCGGTCACACCCCCCCCCCCCCAAAAGCTCGACTTTCGAGCCAAGACACGCTAACTTGGCCTGAGTCAGTCGAGTGATTCCCCTGTTTTATTCTCCCTGACAAAGCAATGAGATTTAATTGACTTTACAGTATCAAGCTGACAGTGCAAAAGTTAAACCTTGCCAAATGTCATTCTGGCAAAGATTAAGCCATAAAACAATTAACATATTACGGCCAGCGATTTTACATTCCGAAATGCGGCAGCATACTGTGGCGCGCTGGAGAGCAGACTGGTTATCGGTGTCTCGAATCCACCTCAGATCGTGCGAGGAAATCTCTCCGGTGCACCCCAAAAGTAGTCAAAACCTTGTCAAGACACAGTCAGAGAACCATTGGGAGTGCGGGGCTTTTTTGGTAGCGCAGCGCCAAATAAATGTCAAGGGGATCTCGTGGGTTTGGAGACGAGAAACAGAACTTGGAGCGACTGGAATCAGGGACTGGCTGTTTTAAGGAGGAGCAGGGAAAAAGCCATCCAAAGGGCTCCTTCACCCGTCGCACATGCCGAATGCTCTTTTCTCACCTCCGTTGCCCGCAGTGTTTTTATTTGTCCCCTCCCTTTCAGGTTTGTTTTGTGACACCTGAAGCACTTTGATTCTATCGTTATGAATACCATCTTTATTCAAGGTCGCCTTTTCATGAAAATGTGAATCTGCCCGTGGCGACTACTAAGCTATCCACCGCAGCCACAATTAAACGCTCAATAGCACCATCTCATCTGTCGGCGGAAGTAAGCGGGCAGGAAATAATCTCAACGTGTCAATTGGCCGATCGTTCAGATGGGAAGAGCTCATAGTTAGTGCTTCATTAGGGGTCGGTTTTGTTTTTTGTTTTTTTTACCTTGGCCTTATAAAAAGAGAGGCTTTTATCTCCTCTCTAATAGTAACGAGGGCTGTTGATTACCTGAATTGTTGTTGCGGATGAAAATGACTCGTGCCATCCGTCATGTTGTGAAATGTAGCAGCTCCTGGAGAGGCTGGCACGATGCCCACTGCTCCCAGAGCATGAGATCCCAGCTTCCAGCTGCTCGTATGACCTGGTTTTGGGGGCAAATCGTACCTGGCAAAAGAATCCAAGTGTGTCGCCCACTCACAACAATTTTTGATTGCCTGAGGTCTGTATTTATAAAATACTACCCGCCAAAAAAGCTGGTACTTTGTGAGATTTTAGTTAAAATCCTTGCCTTTCACACAGAGAAATAACTCTGTATTGATGTTGCTCAGTTGAAAAGCAGCACCTGTAAACAAAGTTTGTATCAGGTACTTACAGTTTCTGTAATGAGAACTAAAAACTCATGAACTGATGTTTGATTTCCGTACATTTCCTTATTTCAGCTCGAAAAGGCTTCAGAGCAGAAGGAATGTGTGACAGATTTGATTGACAGTAGCTTATGAACATAAAAATGTTTGACAGTCCCTGCTAATTTAGCAGCTTATACATTTCCATCATGATGCACGATTGTTTTCCAATGAGTCATCAGATGTGTGACACCATTTTACAGGATGATAAGATGAGGGAATGAGGTGGAGAAATACTACAAAGACAGTAGCGAACCCTTCATTTGCCATGGCTGAAGAGATAAACAAGAAGGTAAAACTGTATCTTCTCTCGCATGGGGTCTTTGATAAATCTTACCTATTGTGCTTCATCCCAGTGCTGTATTGCAGTCAAAGGATGGATGCACTGATCTGATAAAGTTTGTTGCATGACTCACGTTTACCTCAGAAACTTGATCGTGCATGAATAATTGATAATCACATATTCTTCGCTTGTTACATAAGTTGAGTGAGAGTCAAGCAGCGCATTGCATGTCACAGAAACACACAGATGTCGCATGGAGTGAAGGCCAGTTCGGCTATGAGGGGCCAAGCGAGCAGCATAAGATGGTGATCCACCAACAGATCCAAAGCACTGCTCATAATAACAGGTGAACAGAAAATAGGAACGCGCGCCGTTCAACGGGAGCCAAACTGATTATGTATCCGTGTGTTTCTTTTCAGCCTTTCTGTATCTGACTGACATTGTCATACTGCTTTTGCACTCACGAAATCAAAGAAGCAACACTGGAACAGGAACATGTAGCTGCACTCTTGCAGGCAGTCGTAATAACAACAGGAGCGAAGATTGCTTTGATGTTCCACAGTTTGCTGACAGATTCCTAGAAAAACTCAACTTTTACCCAAAATGTGATAACTTCCTCACCCCGTGTCAGACTGGATATTACTTGTCATGTCACATAGAGAGCAAATACTTTACTGTTGTGACTGATTAAAAATGCGTTCGTCGTGATTTTGTCCTCAACAAAGAGCGGCCCAAGTGTCTATTTGCAAGTCACATTTTGAAAAAAAAACCATATTTCTTCTAATTTAATGGCAATTTGCAAATTTTATTTGTTCCTGCCATTTTTTGTTGCCAGAACCTGTTGGCAATTTTTTTGTCACTGGCTGTTGAGAAAGCCTCCTTCCCCATTTAGCGTCACTTCCAACAAAGAGTTGAAAGAGAAACAACTTGAAAAAAAGAAAATCTGTTGCTGTTTATCAGTTTTTTACAGGCATGTTTACCACTGTGACCATAGGAAAGTACAGCTTTAGTGATGGGGAATGTTTGTTTTTTTTAAATGCCTCATCTTTGAACAGTCACAGGAGGTTACTGGCTGCACATTTGAAGGGACAATCCAGCCAGAATGACAAAAACCTGCAATGATTATTGTAACTGGTCGCTATCATCTATTTAGTAACACAGGTAAAATGAGGAGCGTTTCAGTGCGATCATCCTCGTTTCTTTTGTTGTGCATGAAAGCAGTTGAAAAGCAAATGCCGTGCAGCAGAAAAATGGGCTCCATCTCCTTTTTGGGCTGAGACTCGGAACTGCAATTAATTAAAATATTTTCCGGGACTTAAACAAGACTATATTGTCTGGCCTTCAAGTATTTGTTTAGTTCCGCGTTCTAGCTCGTCTCCATAAGTGCTCGACAATTTCTACGAACTGAAAAGCGTCGTTGAGGAGCGCAACACCAAACCTGTTTGAATCAAAGATGTAAGTGCTGCAGTTTGTGTTCGGAGGTGCCAGATGGACTTATTTGTGAGAGTCCTGCTGTGGCGAAAATGTCCTTGATGTGTGTTGGTGAGAAGCTGAGATATTAAAGATAGTCGCATAATTCCAGTAAGTTTCATCCATTAAGTTTCCCCACGCAAGTAAATAAGGATGTTTACTTACTTAGGAGCCTCAAAAGACGGCGACTCCCCGTCACACACACACACACACATGCGTGTTACCACACAAACACACATGAGGGCACACCGCAGTGCTTGAACTAATTCCAAAGAGTGTTTCCTGACTCTCCAGTCTCCTTCCTCACCCTGATCACTTCCTGTTCTGAGCTGCACAGCAGTGACTTTGGCATACTCTCCAGAAAAGTGTCACATATTCCTTGTACACAGAGACTTTTATGTGCGGTAACAACCCACTCGAAATCACGACTATGTCTCACTTGGTGAAAAGCTACACTGTCATATGCCACCCCAGACTTGCTAAGCCCGTCATTTCAAAGGTGAAGTTTCACCTCAATTATCAGTCGGCTCCTGGTGACGCAACCGCAGAAGATAAACAGTTATAAAACCCTTCCCACCCAAACTCCGCAATAGATGAGTGATGCTTGTCAGAAGCCATGTGACTTTTGTTTTAATGATTGCCAAAAGCACTCCGAGATCTTTATGGAAATCTCTAATACCTGGGAAGAAAAAAAAACAACTTTTGGGTTAAGTTTCAGAGGGACTTGGGAAGTTATCTAATATTTATATCCCCTCTAATTGCATGCCATAATTACAACCTTGGCCTTAAGAAAGGCTTTGGAATAAATTGAATTAATTTGGCAGCCATAAGTTGTGCCTGCATGCTGATTCTTTCTGCTCCACCTCTGGAGAAATATCTGATTAAAATACGCTGATAATACATTTAAACAGACAGAAATGCTTCACAAGGAGAAGAAACCAGAAGCTGGATGGGATCAAAACAGCGTTTTTTTCCCCACATCTACCTCCAAGTCGTGTAACAAATACACCGTCATCTTATCAACTCTCTCATTTCCATCTCTTTCTCTTGACCATTCACACACAAACATGCACAGGTGTGAAGAGCCCGCCCCCACCTCCCCCTGCGTGGTCTTCCAACATGCAGCCGGGGTCACGGATGATTAAAGCAGTGGCAGGTGGACTCCACTTTGAAACTATCAATAGACCCCCAGGAGCCGAATCAAACAGCAAACCCTCCATCTCTGTCAGCAGGCTCTCGGTGTCACCGAGGGAAAGGACATGCGGAGGGTGAGAGGGCAGCTGCCGCCACTGGATCCGAGTCATACACCACAGCACTCTGCTGGTGGTGGTGGTGGTGGTGGTGTGTGCGGGGGGGTAACTGTGGTGCAGCGATGGAGGAATTCCTGACTCTCTGATGTGATCGCAAGCAGGCTTTGTGAATTCACTGAGATGACCCCAGAGCCTTTGACCAGAAGGTGCCAGCAGGGGGGGAGTGAGGCGCACCATCTACAGACAGCATTTAAATTCCTGCCAGAATGAGGTACTGTAGTATGAAGACATTGATATTCAATGAATTCAGGTTCAACAGTTACAGAATGCAAAGGTGGAAATTCGTCGAGCTTGATTAGTCCAATACTTTCGTCCGATGAGACAGCGAACCCGCAACTATCAAATGAGCTGCCATAAAAAATGTATGATCATCAAATGATTAACACAATTTTGGTCTGCATCCATCCATCCATCTATCTACCTACCTATCTATCTATCCATCTATCTATCCCACTTGGAATCTGAATGAGCCAGCACAGTCATGTGATTGTCAGGGTGCTATAGCAGGATTTCCAGGAGGAATGATTTAATGGAAATGTCAAGAGCAGCAGTAGCTCCAAGCAAAGACTGAACCCTGTGATACAATGTGAGACACTTAGCTCGGCGGTGATGAGAGACTTGTTGTCATTCAGCGCCGGTCCAGACCAAAATCTGCCTTTATCAGAACAGAAATGGCATTGTCGCTTTTTTAATGGGATTACAGGTCTTCCGTTGCATATTAATTTGATGGAAATCAATAAGGGAGCAGACGGCAGTTCTGTTAGAAGGGGGCATTTTAAACACTTAACTGCTCGGCTTACATTTGACAAAAGAGGGTAATGACGAGCGAGGGAGGAGAAGAGTGGGAATTAGACTTTTTATTTTGCAATGTGTGAGAGAAAGAGAGAGCAGGGAGGGAGTGAAGGTCGAGTAGATCCTTTGGGAATGATTCCAATGAGGGCTATTCCTAAAATTTGAAAATTATATAGATGAGCATGAGAAGGGGGGGGCGGGGGTGACAAGACATGAAGAAAAGAAGGTGGCAAGGCAAAAAAAAAAAAGCTACAGAAAGCTTTAAGGGATTAAAAAAAAATCTAACAATTATGAGCTTTTTAAAACAAAAATGCTAAATCTTTGAATTCCCTTTTTTAAAACTGTTTAGACGTTTTTTTTATTGGAAATGAAACTGCTGACCAATCAGGCTGCAGGGCTGGAGAGCTGTCCAGGGTCCTGAAAGCTGAGCCGCTACGAGCAGCAAAGAAAAAATCCTTTCAATAAAATAAAATAAAATCCAAACTCCCTGGGAAGTTTAGACCTACTTGTATAATACTTTTCAGGGAACTGCGACAATAATAAAACACGTTGATCGTCATTCTTTGTGGTTCTGTACCCACAGTGAAACATGACTGCAAAACGAAGAGCCACAGATCGTAGAACTCCACTCACTAGTTTTGAAACCTCTTTTTTTCCCTCTCTCTCACACGGACACTGGACACGGACTACTCGATTACTGTGGTGACCTTCAGCTGGGCGCGGCTGCTCTTATCGTGCAATCTCCACCAGTTGGCATTACACCACAATTAAAAATGCGTATTCAAAGCGACCTGTCACCGCGGTTGTTTGCTGTGCTGCTTGGCACCCTGTAGAGGAGAGGGGTGACATCTGTGACTCCTCGCCAAGGGAGCTCTGGAGACGCACCGAGCTGTGCTTATTCTCTCAGCTCTGCCTACCAAATTCAACAAAAACTCGTAATTACGCCACAAACTTCGGCCGGGATTTTTTTTCCTCTTCTCCTTCGCTCGCTGCTGCGGGCGCACTTCAGATTCCTCACAGTTGCAGGCGCAAGGTAAGATTCATTTTTAGGTTTGTTTTCTCAAAAGCATCGATTCCTACGGCGGTGTGGTGCCGGTTATCGTCGGTGTGAATGACCTCCAGGCGCTCATTAGCGCAGCAAATCGGGCTGTATCTTTAAACGGGGCTTTTCTTGATCGCCTCTCCGCGGTGCCAGATATCTTCAAACTTGGTTTCCAGGCTGTTTGTGCTGTACTCTAAATTCCCCGACCGGAGGACGGGCGTCTGTTAAGTTTTAGTGTGTCTGCTGCCCACATGCGTCCTTTTTCTTCATGTGTGATCAGAAGGAAAGTCGGCGACTTAACGCAGCGTCAAGTTTGCACAACAGTGGGTTGGAAATTACACCACCTCCGATGAACGGAGAGTGCAGTCCACTACCGTTTCAAATCGAGTTTTGCTGTTGTTGTTTTGTGGGGGGGTTTTTGTGAAAATTCATTTGAGGGTTGTACTAGATTGGGCTGTGAGAGTTGATCTTTTTTATAGAGACCGATCAAGATTCAAACTTGGTTTTCATTACTTCGCTTCGTGCGTCTACAAATGTGCCTGTTTTTACAAATCAAGTTCCATCAGGCGGAAAGCGAGGCAGATTTTATCTGATGGAACTGGAATGCTACATTTCCAGGATTGTTCCCAAGTGCAAGGAGCGCTCT
>JASSRZ010000042.1:4015710-4027521 GCA_032164315.1 Malacoctenus gilli | reverse complement strand
GAAAGCGAGGCAGATTTTATCTGATGGAACTGGAATGCTACATTTCCAGGATTGTTCCCAAGTGCAAGGAGCGCTCTTCTTTTATTCCACCGGGGAAATTGTTGCCCAGAAACGAGCTGCGAACTGCCGCGTAAAATCGCGGTTGAAGTTGAGATTTACCAGCCTGTCAGTATTGTCTTTAGGACCCGGCGGAGCGCTCATATACACTGGACATAGTGGCTCCATTTGAGGAAGATCGCTTATCTCTCTCCTCCTCCTCATCCACCACCTCCACCTCCTCTTCCTCCACATCTCGGCGGGTCTGGGAAATCAGTGCCACTTATCCTAAAGAGTTACTGTTTTCCGAGCGAGGCGTAGAAATACACTGGCGGACTTAAATAAACGGGGAACCACCAAGAACACCGCTGTCGGCTTGGTGAACTGAGCTGTTTGCGGTGCGCCATTCCGATGAACGCTGCGCCGAGCGGCGCTGCGTAAAGTCGAGCAGCCTGAGTGGAGACCAGACGGCGTTTGGAGGCGCGATAGGAAGGTCCGACGGCCGGTGCTCGGAAAGGAAACGCGGCGGCTGCCGCTTCAGAGAGAAAAAAGTTGAAAGAAAGTTGGTACGAAGTTCAGATCGCGTGGCGACGACGTGAATGGGCACCTGCCGTTCGTTTTGATCCATCTAGTTCAATTTATCAAAATTTAGAAACGAAAGCTTCACTCGGATGTGCGAGAGAAAACGACTTTCCACAACTACTGGTGGCCGTAAATAACTTGTTGAGGAGCAGTTCGTCCCAGGGGCGCGATTTAATGTGAGTATTCATCCTGTGTTTCCCTTCTTGCAAACTGCCGTTTTTACGACGGCGATCGTTATTGAATGGCCATTGATAGCGGGCTGATAATAGTGGGCTGTTTTAATGGGCGGGACTGGGAATGAAACAAGTAAAGTACTCTTCATGTTGTCAACAAATTCTTTATGCTTCCAACGTTTGTCGTTCCTCGTTTCCAAAGTCGCTTTTTTTATTTCACTGTGCAAAAAAAGGCTTTCTTTGAATTTGGTGAGATCGGAGATTTTTTTTAAGTGTCGGGCTGCATTTTTTGGTGTGTCATTTCGCTCAGGATTTCTCTGTGTTTTTGCGAATGTGTGCCGCAAGTTATCGCCGATCTGACGCAATATTGCCACTTTAACCTGTTGCGCAGCAGGTCAGCAAAGTCACATCGAGGTGTGCCTCGCCTCTGCGCAAAATCTGACCCAGAAGCACAACCTCTGCGAGATATCGGTACCAGCTGCCATTAAATGTTCGCTGGTGGCGACTCCACCTCCAGAAAAAAATCGTTGAAATTAAAAGGAAATCTGCTTTGATGGCTATCGTGTATGTGCCATTACATGATTGCCACATGCTCTGCATTTTAAATGTTTGCAACATGCTGTGCATTTCTACATGTTAGCAGTCCAGGAGGGGAAAAACTTTGAATAATGCATGGCGGCACATTTCCTATGTGATAGTGGTGAAGGCTGCCTGGCTGGTAGTGGCTGGGACCATCACACTGTCGCCACATCCACAAGCACATCCACATCCTCCCAGGGAAGCGGCTCTCTGGCCAACAGCACAGCCAGCCGTGGCTGTAAATAACAAGTGAGCTGATGTGTCTCCAGTTGGAGAGGTTAAAGGTGCAGCCCTGGGGGCGGTAATTGTATGCTTTGGGTGCATATGGATTTAGTGCAGCGAGCTTGCTCCTGTGAGGCACTAAGAGGCGCAGGAAAAATAGACAAATACCACAGAGAGGGCTCGAGAAAAAGGAGCGAGGTTGAATAAGAAACCCAAAAAGAGATGAGTGACAATCACAAGACGAATGTGTTCCAGTACAGACATGCTTTTGCTTGCCAGTCGAACCTACTGTGACTCATATTGAGGGGTTGGTTCTTGGCTCGGGGAGCGTTGGAAGCATTAACCCGTTTATTGTAGCTCTCATCGGCCAGAAACAAAGCATCAGTCTGCTCGAACTGGCTCCCGATCAGAACGCTTTCTGGTTCAAAGTCAACATAATCGACCAGCAAAGCGAGGAGGTGCCTGACCAAAATCCTGACCATGTGCAGAAAGGCAAGGCAGCAACACAGCAGGAAGAACAACCTGTCTAGTTAGTTTACAGGTTTCCTGGTTTGGAAATCAATCACGGTGTCACCTCGCAATGTGTGAAATCAGTCTGTGCGACGCAAACGAGTGAAAGATCAGATCCTTTGGTGGCCTTTCTTTCAGAACCATGGATAGCTCTCAATGGCACCGACGTATGGGAGTCAAAGGGTCAGCACAAAGCCACACGCACAAACACTTACGCCGGATTACTATAAAATGACTGGAAAACGTCCGCCATGGGTTTTTAAGAGTCTGGCTGGGAGTTTGTAACCAATATAAGCCACAGGGTACAGCTGCCCGCTGACTTTTAAAACACTCTGCTATGCTTGAGCTGCCCAGGGGATGGAATGCAAGCGGACACAAGGGGGTGTTTCAGAGGCTTCAAAAACAAGTGAAGGCAGAGAGAGAGAGAGAGAGCAGGGGAGAGGGAGGGAGAGAGAGAGAGAGAGAGAGAGAGAGAGAGAGAGAGAGAGAGAGAGAGAGCGGAGGGGTGGGGTGGGGTGGGGTGGGGCCGGTGGAGTGAGAGAGGTGAGGTAGTCACCCTAACTCTGAGCTCCGTCTCTCTCCTGCATACGGAGAGCTGCTCAAATATTGATGACTTTTAATATAGAATCTGACCTCATATTTTCCTCGGTGAAATTATGACATTCCTGGTTCCTCTTTGCATTTTGAGGACCAGCGAATATGAGGTTGTGTCGTGAGGACAATTAGAAGTTGACTGTGAGTAACATTTTTACCTTTTTTGTGTAATTTTCCGTGAGGACTCGAATGTTCTGGGATGTATAAGTTCAGTGTGAATTGTGGGTCACTCCGGTGCGGCACTACAACGGCACAGGGATATATAACATGTTATGATGGTTTGCTATACACCATGGCCTTTTTCAGGCAAGCTTTGAATTAAAATCAAATGAATATGCTTTCTGAATGGTGTCAGGACACATATTGTGTGCAGAAATCCCTACTTAGCATAACAAGGATTGGAAGCTTTTTTAAATCTTATTTTAATCCCTTTTTCCCCTCCTTTTTCAGTCGTACACTGATGCTGGATCGGTGCTCCCTGTGCATCCCGATACCCCCCTCTCATCTGTATAGCTTTTATTACACCAGGTGTCTTTGAATTAAATCCAATATTCCCATGGTTAGCTCCATTTACTGTCTCTTATTAGCTTTGAATGTTCCCTATTAAATAAAAATAAGATAAGTGACCTCCACCACCCTGCTGCTGGTACCTAATTTGACTGTCTATATTATGAAAGTCAACCTCAGCATTATGAAAGGGGTGAGGGGGCGTGATGAGGTACTGAGGGGCGTGAGTGCGTGCGTTTGTGTGTGTGCGTGCGTGTGTGTGTGTGTGTGTGTGTGTGTGTGAGTGTGTGTGTGTGTGTGCACGCGCATGAGCAAGAGGGAGGGAGAGCATGTGAAATGAGAGCAGTCCATCACATGACGCATCTGTGATCGTCGACTGACATTTATATTTATGAAATTTGATACACGAAACCACTTATTCATCACTTGGAGTTCCAGCAGCGTTATCGAGTTGGTAATTGGTCTCTTCTTGGGAGTCTTGTTGATTGACATGAGCACGTCTGAAGAGCCAAAACTCTTCCTCTTCGCCTTTATTTCCACCAGCTTCTCTCCGCTCTCCCACCCGAGGTTTGTCAAACGAATTCACACCTCCTGATAGGGTTCACTTCGAAGGCCTGAATAACAGCACAGATAATTTATCTGGCTCGAATGAACATCTTTCATTACACTTGAAATGAATTCAAGCCTGTAGTCATTCTGTGAAATGGGCATTAGCTTGGGTGGGAGGGACACAGTAATTGCCTCACATGTGGTCAAAGCCTTTTTTCAAATTGGCACAATTTTCAGTCTGCGATAAGATGACCAAATTAAAATGTTAAATTCCACTATCACCATATGTTGCCAGGGAGAGTGTGTTCACACAAAAAAGACATGACTCATTACGAAGCTTGTTTGTTTGCTAAATTGGATCCAAATGAGTGTCTTTTGCGCTGATGAATACAGTTAGCAAGCCATCACGGAGAAGCGGAATATAAATTTGGTAACTGCAATATTCGGACAAACTCCCCCCCCCCCCGAAAATCCCAAGATGCTTCGAATCCTTGTTTAACCAAAACTTCTTCTCTGAGCGGTGACTGTCAATCACAGGGGGGCAGATGTTGCCTGAAGGGTGGAGAGTGAAGCTGCTGACCGTAAAGTTACTGGTTCAACTGCATGTATCATGAAAGGGATGCTCGACAGAGGGCACTTAGAAAAAAATAGTGTGAATCTGTGGTACAAAGAAATGTCCTGTCAACAAAATAAACTCAGAGGGAGCTGAAAATGAGGCTAAAGGCACATATTTGTTAAAAACCGGTGGCTATGTTGGCCAAAGCTAAACTGAAGCGCGTATTTGGGTACAAGTGTTACCAGCAGGACTGGCTTCTTTCCACAACAGACTAAACCTGGGGCCATTAGAGCCCGCTGACAGTCGATAGGGACTTAACTCTTACTTAAAGTGTTACTCTGCTGGTGGCTGCCGTATATTGCTGCTCCATTTTCTTGCCCGACTACAGCACACACTTCTCACCTGAGACACGGAGATGGCGGAGGTCTCCGCTGACTGCTGCCAGGCATCATTGCCTGATGAGTTTGGCCATTTGACTGATGGCATGTGATAGCTCGGAGAAACGCACGATCCTTCAAATGGACCATTTCTGTCTCGCAATTTTCTTCTAATATTTCCCAAAAGCCTCCGAAGGCATCGAGACAAGTCCACCATTCGCACAGGAGCAGAGAGAATAGGAAAAGGTATTGCTTTAGGAGCGCCCTGATGTATGTAAATATCTGTGTTTTATGTGGATTTCAAATGGAGATAAAGCTTTGCAGCACAACCGATTCTGGCGAAGCGAAAATTAATCATTATATAAGAACGCGCACACAGTGGGGGACTTGGCATTGATACTGTATCTGTTTATGCTATGCAAGCGTGTAGTCGCACATCGTGACGCGTTTGTGATTCACAGCGGTGCCTTCAAGTGATGTCACTGTACACTTTTCAGCGAGCTTCCTTTAATTCACCAAATCGTCTGTTTCTCTGCCCTTTAGGATGCCGTCGGTGGTGAAAGAGCACGACTGACAGAGGATCAAGCTCAGACGTCTGCCGACTTATGAGGAGTGTCACTCGTCCGCGCACGTCACATTTGACCGACGGCTGACCCCCTCATCAGCCATCAAGCCGAGCGAAGACGCTCGCTTGTTGGTACACCTCATCATCGCGGGCAGAAGTGGTGGCAATCAAAGACAAAATAACTGAATGGGGGCTAATAGTCGCCTGAAGCTGCTCACACAAAAGTAGCAACATGGTGCCACAGTTACCAAAAGCTCCAGTGTGCTATTCAGAGCTGATGATTTAGAACAGTCGCAGTCACATTGTCGTTTCTGTGACAAAGCAGTGGTTTCAAAGACAAAAAAAAAAAAAAAAAGTGAAGAAGAATAACGCAGAAAGCGTAGCGAACAAGAACAACCATGCTCTGGCCTGTACTCTTCGCTCTGCAGGCTTTGTGCACCAGTGTGGCACACGCTATGCAACACTACCCGGCGGCCTGGGGACACTATGACGTGTGCAAATCCCAGATCTATACAGAGGAGGGCCTGGCGTGGGACTACATGGCCTGTCAGCCAGAAGCCACCGACATGACAAAGTACCTGCGAGTGGCCCTCGACCCCCCAAATATCACGTGTGGAGATCCGCCAGAAACATACTGCGCTTTGGTGAGTCGTAACCTCGCCTGTCCCCTGATGGAGACAAATGAGGCTGTGGGCAGGATCACACAGCATACTGGGTCAGGAATAGAGAGCAGTGGATACACGGCCATGTAGCCGCCGCCGCTGCTGCAGCAGAGATTAATGTACACACAGATCCAAAGCACATTGGGGCGCATGCACATACACACACGTGCACACACGCACACACACTTTACCTGCCACAGCAGCACACGCATAAGGGATCGTTCATGTACAAGCAAGTAAAAACTATAATTTGAACAAGTATTTCCTCACATGCGTGGAGGTGAAAAAGCAAAAGTGGAAATGAAACGAGCGTGACATGAATAAGTGTGAACGTTTCTGAGCATAAATATCTGGCAAAACTATGGGCCGCTCCAAAAAGCTCTCTTTAGTTCACATTATTTCAGATTTCTTAATCTTTTGATGTTCATTCCCAAAAACGAAGGATATTTTTCTCCCAAACTGCCTCTTTAATTTGGTATTACTTACAAATCATTTCTTCCTTCATTCATCTCCAAGGGGTTGTTGAAGTGTTGAAAAACAACTTTCAGCTCAGGTCAGCTTTCATAAAAACACGTCAAAATTGGTAATAATCAACGCCAAAACTGTTTGTCAACAAAGTTAATGTTTTTGAGGATCACACACACACACACACACACACTGGCTAAGGAGGTGACAAAATCATTTTTTCTGGTGTGGTTAATATGCGCTGCATGCTCGCCGTATCGCTCTGCGTTGTGTTTCATTGGCCCTTATCAACCATTATCAACAGTTCAACGCCAGGTTGCGTTTGTTTAGAATCACACTCAAAGTAAGCAGCGAGAGCCTGTAGGCTTTAAAGTGCTTCATTAGAAGTCGTGTGCGTGCCCACTGAGAGCTCCTGCGAGTAAATATTTACCAATTAAAACGGGCATCTTTAAAAGGGAGAGTTTTTATTCTTGCTGCTCCAGATGGCATTGAGACATTTAATGCCACTGTAGGATGAAAAAGGAGCATGTCTCCAGTCGTGTGCAGCGTTCTGTGAAGCTTTATATCACAACAAAGTGTGAAACCTTTCGCAGCCCAGTAGATTATCCTGAATGTGCAACATTAACATCACACGAGGAGCATAAAGTTAAAGCAGAAACAAACAAAGCAGATGTACCTTCTTCTCTTTTTTTTATACAGTATTATAGATCATATAAAGATGCTTTTTAGTTGTTTTGTCAATGATAACATAACATGTTCTTATCAATATTTCAATATCGCTATTAGATGTTTCATCTGCTTCTATATGAAAGTTTTTTTTTAACTTGCTGCTTTTTTGTTACGTCACTGTGGTTTTCTTGCGGGAGGTAGAATTGGTGGATAGAAAAGCTAAAGGCTGATCTCAAAGCCATCCGGTAAATACATACAATTAATCTCTTCCCTACAGAGGAACACCCGAGGCTTTGCCAGTCCTGGGGTTATCAAAAGCAGAGCTGCACGTTTCAGAGAAGATTCTTTGCAGAATTAAGAGCAGACCAGGAAAACTGCTTGTTGCTTTTATTTCAGAGGCTCCTGCTTTCGTATGTTGGCAAGTGTGTTTGGCTTCACTGCAATGTTTTGGAAAGTCAAAAACTGGAAACGAGGTTTTGAAGCTTTTTTTTTATATAGAGGCCGCTGAGGAAAAAAACACCTCAAAGTGAGGAAAAAAAACATTTTTCTGATTTGAAAAAAACAGGCATCGAATGTCCTGACTGACAGCTGGTCTGAGGATAGCAGTTAGATGCACTAAGGCAAGTGTGTGGGCGGGACCTTGAGTCAATAGCTTCAGCACCCTGTCACTGGGGGGAAGACTGGTAGTGAATTACATCACCTGTACAGAATGACGGCATGCATGACCGCTTCCTCACACAAGGCAACATAACTCAGAGACACAGCTTCTGTCTTCACACAGAGTCACGGCTTCAAACTCAGCCAGTTACATTTGGATCAGAGTCCTTCCATAGACATCTGAGTCTGTAGCGTGAGACTCTTCACGACGCTTCTCATGTTTAACCTGTGAACGACAATCGTAACGGCGTGCTATTGCTCATAGTTTTACCACAAAAAACGCCAATGCTTTGAACTGGTATTTGGTTAAACTGTACAAATAAATGGGTCCGATGGAGAGAAGCATTTTATAAATAAAAATCGATCAAACTGTATTTTGTGACAGCTGAAAAAAAAATTCGAAAGAGCAAGCTCACTGTGGTGACGTGCAGGGCAAAATCCCCCCCTGTGGAAAATGCTTTTTTCTTTTGCTCTAAAATGACAGAAAAGGAAAAATTAAGTTTAAAAAAATTAAACTCTCATTCTGAAAGAATCCAAACAGTTTAACTGTAACTACATAAACAAGATGCTTGAGAATTACTCGTTCTAATTGAAAATAGAAGCACCGCTGGCCTGAAACTAAACTCACATACACAACAAACTAAATGTTGCCCAAGGTTAAGTAGAGAGGAAAAGATGAAAATTTGAATCTGGTCGCTTCTTATTATATTTTTTCCCAGCGCTTTCAAACAAGCAAAAGCACTCGCTGTGTGAAAAACTGTCAACGAGACACAGTCATGTGACCCCTCAGATGTCCCCTCCATCTGACGTGCATCACCTCTGACAGGAATCTGAGGCGATGATTGTCCAGATGATCAAGAACACGGGCTCCTCCTGGACCCGCTCAAATGGCTGTTGTGCGTTTGATCTGTTTACATTCTCGGCTGGCGCACGGGCAGACTGACACCGGTGACCTTATCCACCGGTGCTTCCTGAGAGTTTGGTGGAGATGAGAGGAGCATGCAAATGAGCGCTTCCAGCCAATCGCGAAAGTTGCCTGCAGTCGCTGGCGCGCTCTAATCAGTTTCCCCAGGAGTTGGTTTACCTCACTGCGGATGGTCAAAGAATCCTGGAAGACCGCCCCCCCCCCCCCCAGTCCCTCCCCAATGCCGCCACCCCATGCTTTTGATTCCCATCTGTGTCGCTTAAGGATGTTTTTTCCCTCTTTTTGGTCCTAAGCGCTTCCGAATATAGTTACGACAGAGCCTGTTTTTATGAATATCATATCAGCCCTTAATAAAATTACCGTTGAGGATGAAGATTTAACAAGAAATGGAGCGTTCCCCCTTTGAGAAAACGGTCCGCTTTCCTCTCGGATGTTTAGGAGACATTCCAGGATAAACAGCGTGGAGGACAGGTGTTCTGCATCAAGGAGTTAGCCTTGTTTATATTTTTAGCTGCAGACCTTCAGGGGGCTCTTCAAAATGTGTTGGTATTAAGCCTGTTCTCCCGCAGTGCACTGTGGCACTGTCACTCACTATCACTCAACACTGGGTTAAGGTCTTTTTATCCCGTGTAACAGGCAGAGTGCCAGTTAAAGCTGATTTTATCGTGTGAAGCTCCACAATATCAGAGCAGTCGCACGGTTCAGTTCATTGATGTATTGCTTGTTTTTACTCTCCTCGATGTGTACAGAAGGTATTAGTCATGGGCCATGTTGTAAGAGATGGTAAAAGACAGTTTTAATATGCAGTATTAATACAAATGATCCAATTAGAGGCATTTGAATGGTCGTAGGCGAGACAATTATTACACTATTGCACCACATGGGCTCAAACGAACAATCGCTATTAATGCAGAAGAACACCCGCTGAAAGACATCTGCATCTAAAACCTCCCATAATCATTTTTGATATGGGGAACAGACACAAGAGTGTTTTTAATTACAGCACTTCTCTCGGTCTCTGAAGTCCAAATCAGGTTATCTTTGGTGGATTTACCAGCAATACTCGAAAGTGGCAGCCCACTACACCCAATTCATTGGGAACGAAGGTTTAATTTTCATGCATTTCGGAGTTAAATCAATTTATTTGTAGTTGGCAAGCGAATGGGGAATAGACATGATAGTTCTACAAAACATAAATAAGCACCGGGCAGATGGCTGCTGCGAAATCATCACAATTGGGACAAATAAATTCAGTTTTGTTCAGCGGACCATCCTGTCGAGCATTTGTCCGCGCAACTGCCAGGGTAGTCTTTGGTTTCTCCCCCACTGATTAAAGAACCCAGTTGCTGAATTGAAAATCTTTGAGGGAGAGCACGAGAGACACTCTGTCCTCCCACAATATCTACCTAAGGACCTGGCAATTGATTTTAATGAATGGATGTGAGCTCCGAGTAAGGTGCCATCTGCCCACGTGCTCCACGCGCTGCAGTCATGTTGACTCAACCACATCACACTGGCAATTGTGTAAACACCTCAGAGACTGATTCAGGGATGGCGCTTATGCCAGCTTCTCTGGGTGTAACCGGGTGGATTCTCGCTCTTCCTCTGAAATGTATTCAGTTCTTCTCCGAACGGATGAAAAGAGTTGCCGCTGCCAGCTCGCCACCCGGCCCCCTTGGAGGGCTCAGGGAGGGGACGACGAGACAAGATCTCACACTAAGCTGCTCCGAGACGGCCACATTATTGACAGTCAATGCAGGAGACTTATCTTCGCAATGACAACAGTCACTGTGGACCTTCAGTCTGTGTCGTGCACGCAGACAATAAGTGGCTGAAACACAGACATATATTACAGGCTGGAAAGAAAGGCGCTGATTTTGGCTAATTACTCGAGCGATGAGGTCATTGACAAAAAACCCCACTTTAGTTTACCTCATGGAGAGTTCACATTCCTGAGATAAGGTTCCATTAACAGTCATTATGGGGGGCTCATTCCCCCCAAACGACCTGCCCCCTCTTTGAAACTCAAGATATATTTATTAATTGCCATTTTCACGTCACAACAGATGACTAAAGATATAGTGATGGTTTATAACTCTTCTTCCGTCGTCTTTTTCAAAAAAACAAACTAAATCCTGATAAAAAAAAAAAGAATTCTGTCTCCAGGAAACCAAGTTGTGCATCAACACCACAGAGTGTTTATCTGTAGTTGTTAAGATAACAAAGCAGTTCAGAGGTCACCCTTGAAGTTGTCATTGCCCCCTTTTGATCCCTGCACCCCCCACCCCACCCCCCTTCCGCTCGCTCTCTTTTCTTCTCAGTTGAAAATTCACTCATCCATATATTTGTTTGGAGACAGAGAACAGTTGGAGCGTTTAACTTGCCGTCACCCCGGCGCCCTTGACTCTGTTCTGAACTGGCCCTGCCCAGCACATCATCACCGCACCACTGCGTACCAAGACACCAAGATGACACGCAACATGTCCCCTGACTCCAGGAGAGGGGGGAGAGCCATCATTTATTCTTCCACTCGCCTGCCACCTCTTTTGTCTCCTGGCTTTTTAATTTCCCCGTCCCGTGTTTTCTGTCAGCTGATGATGCATAATATTCGCGTCCTGTTTGAACATGTGGAGGTTGGAGGCTCCATATGAGGTGAGCACTTGACAGATAGAGATATGTCGGCATTATTCCCAGGGATCTGTGGCAGGTTAATTCTTGGAGGGTTGTAAATACAAAGACGGATGAATTATGCATGGAGATATAAAGGGGAAGTGATGGGCTTTGTGGTTCAGGTAGACAGAGCCTCCAGACAGCTTAACATTCGAAAGCATGTCCTCTGTCAGAAACAGAGAACATGTAACGATATTAATTGCCGGATTACTTTTCTCACAATTTTTCAGCAGCTTTAATTTAACTTGAAAAACACGTTTTCGAAGATTTTTCGCTTGGTGAAAATGTGACAAGTGGTAGTTTCCGCATTTTCCTTTGATTGCATCTAACCTTCAACAACAAGAACTTCTCGTTGATATCAGATGTTCATTCCTGCAGTTTCTCTTTCATACAAGCGATCCATGCAGTCTTTATCTATAGTCGCTTTACCAAGGTGAAGGTCACAAGGAATTACAGCTGATACAAACTGACGACCAGGGATTGTCGGAGTACACCTCAGATAGGTCGACACAC
>JASSRZ010000042.1:3975555-3999140 GCA_032164315.1 Malacoctenus gilli | reverse complement strand
ACACACACACACACACACACACACACACACACACACACACACACACACACACACACACACACACACAGCATGACAGTTTAGCGAGCAGGTCAGCAAACAAAACCAGAGGGAGAGCAGAGATCAGAGTCTCTAAAATAGGTTGAAAGTAAGAGCTGGTCGCAGAACAACAGACACAACAAAACAAGCTATTGTGGAACACAGGCAATCGGGCAAAGGATGAATCTGGAGGGTTTTGTTTTATACATGCTGAAGGACTGAAGAGAGGAGAAAAGGGAATTGGGCACGTCTGGGAGGAAAAATGGGGTCCGGTACGGTGGGTGTGGTTGGCTGACTACACACTGATGGACCGAGGTGATTTGCTGAGGGAGACAGATTGATACTCAGTGGATACTACTGTTTATAGCCTGAAAAACATGTAGTAAGTATTGAAAGTATTGCCTGTCAAATGTCAAACATGTTCGGAGACATTATGATCCCTCTACGTTGATGACTGCTTACTGTATGTTTAAGCTTGTTTCTTTAGGCCTAACAAGGATTCTTTGTGTTTTTATTCTTGGTGACAGAAACATCTGAATCATACTTTGCATTTCCTTTCCTGTGTTTGTAAACACTGACACGATGACAAAGTTTCTGTAACCAAAAGCAGATTTTTTTTTCATTTTAGGTTAAGAGAATCTTGCAAGTTTCAGCTGTAGGAATGAGTAAGACTCTCAGCTAATTTTTCATTATGTGCAATGCAAATCAAATGCCGCTTTGTCACACAGGAGAATAGAAAATCCAATGTTAACATAACTGCAGGCATGTAGAAATAAAAAGGGGAACTTCATTCCCTGCTGACTTTCTCGCCTAATAAATATTATACAAAAATAAAATTCAAAGGCCAGAAAAAAAGTGCCTTCCTCAGAGGTATACGTGAGAGTTATTCAAAGGCAATTTGGTTAAAAAAGAATAATGGTTTTAGATAAGGTGTGTAACATTTTAGTGATGTTTTATGCTCCTCGATGTTACCCTGAAGCTACAGACAAATTCTGTATTTCCTCCCCCCAGTGGGAATCCAGGGCTCATAAAAGTACTGCAGCGCACATTTCAACTGTATCTTGCACTTAAAAGGAGTCTAAATTTGTAGTTCCTCTACAGTGTATTCACATGAGGGAGAACACAACCCACTGAACCACATGCAGAGGATCTAAACCCTGAGGGTGTCTACAGTTCATGCTCTCTGTGGGCTGCACCCGGAGAGGCAGAAAAAAGCAGCGTAATGACATTATGCCACCTCATCTCTCATCTAATATGCCGGGGCATTTTCTTTTATGTTCAAATGACTGACATTTGAATATCCTGTCCTGAAGAGATAACCTTCCCTCTGTTTTTTTTCTCCACTTTTCTCACTGCTTTTTTTTCCACCCTCAAGCTTGTGATTTTATAATGCAGCCCCCAATGCAGCAGGAGGAATTCAATCAATATTCCTCTTGAGTGTTTGCAAAGGATGTTGTTGAGTAGCCTGATGGAGTTTGTTGTCGACTCTCTGTTCGGTCCGTCCCTCGTTCCCTGCAGGTGAGGCTGATGCGTCTGACAAATCGCACTAGTTCAACCTTGGCTTTTAAATTTGTGCAGGCTTCACGCATCTCATGCTGGGCATGGCCGACGTGACAACGACTAACACGAACTGTGCCAAAGTATAATGTGGTCAATCCCAGTAATTTGTGCCAATTTTAAAGTGAATCTTCATGTTGTGGTGAAAGCTCTCTTTTCTTTTGTCATGCAACCAAATATTGTTCCAGCTAGATAGCCTCTACTGGGACTGCCATGTAGACAGTGACAGTGACTTTATTCTTTTACCTACTTGAGAGTTTTTGCATGTAGCGGTTTATGAACTCAAACTTGCCCCATGTGTCATTTCTCTTGCACTGCCTTTTGGGATTATTGCCTCACATAGAGGATTTTTTTTTCTCCATGTCTGGTGAAAATTGTGTCAGAACCTTATTTCAGTCAGCTGTTTCCAAGACTTTGAATGAACTGGTGCTCCACTAACTCAATTCAAATCACTCACAGAGAGTCGCCGCCGCAGACACTATAAGCTTAAGTGGAGTGGCTCAGGCTTTTTAGCTGCTCTTTAGTCTTTTCAATCTGAGTGGGTGACAGAACGATGCCGTAACCTGTCCTATTGAGTAACAACAGGCTGCAGCTCACCCTCAAATTATGCAGTTAATTCTTAACCAGTCACGATGTATTTGTTGGCGACTGCACCATCTCGTTGTCCAAATATTTATGACAACTGCTAGTTTGAATTGGTCAATACAGCACAATCATTAAAGCTCAAGCAGGGACAAAGGGAGTATTTATATCCCAGACAGTTCTGACCTCCCCACCTTATTGGCAAATATTTCATTATTGTTCCAGAAAACTTACAACATTCAATGAATTGCTTCCTCAAGAGTTGGTGACGAGGAGGTGCAAATGAGTGTTTGTACATCACAAGGCCAACAGCAAGGCATTTGGCAGGCTTAAACGAGGAACCTACTCGCTCTGAGGCACCAACAGGAAATGATGTTCAATTGTTGACAAACCATCCATATTTATTTCAACCAAAACTTTCAATTTTACCTTCATCTAACTAACTAGTTCTTCCTTAAAACCCTCGTCAGATTTCAGCAAAATTTTCATCTTTAAGCATTAAATTGCTTACATTGCAAACACTCACCAAATCACGTGAGCCAACAAGAACAGTAGATATACATGTAGACACAAGCTTACTGGCTCTAATCCAGCCTCTTAGATACAGTCGACACACACAAGCACCCCTCACACACACACACACACACACACACCCTCTCCAATCCTCTAAGCTTGTGCCCTGTGAACCATGACAGCTGCAGCCAGCTTGATTGACAGAGTTTGAAAGTCAGGTTCAAGTGCAGGTTCACATGACCCCGGCATTACTCGGCTTCCACCGTACGGTTCTCGGCAGCTCCGCTGACGCCCGCTCGCTTTCCTTCCACCAGATGTCTGTCACATGCAGCGATGTTTTCTGCCAGTCATCTCCCGGTCTCCGGTGTTTAATTAGCGCTCATTAAGGCCCGGCTTTCTTTGTAAATAATATATGGGTGCCAGAGAAAGTACATCAACATAAGCTGTCTCTGGAGGTGCAGCAGTTTATGAATGGTAAAGTCATCAACAGGTCTTTTCGCCGCAATTATTGCATGCCAATAATAATGTGATCGGTGGTTGTGGCTTCTGCCTGTGGAAATGCTCATTTGTTCGTGAATGTCATCCCCAGGTTTTTATGTAAGATTTGCGTCCTAAAAATTGTTTTCTTGCAGCAGGTGACTGATGTGAGTAGGCAACACATGAATGTTCCCTTTTTTAAACGACCAGCTGTTAAGCAGGCAGCCATTCTCCGAGTCCCAAGCCAATAAACTCCCGCTCCTTCTCCGATTTCTTCAGGCTTCCTCCTTGTCTGAGCCGCTTACATCACATCATGAGTGATGCAGCCCTCCACCATGAGGACTGAGGTGGGATTAGGGTGGTAGACATTACCATACTGCATGCCTACATCAATGCACAACCTCAATAATAGGCCCTGTCATTGAAACAAATCACAGGCTTTCAGGGGCAGTGGCCCAAGCCATGCAAATTCAAATTTCATTTCGCCCCGGCAGAAAATTGGAGCAGGGGGAATTAACTTGTGATCCATTTCTAATATTTCTCCAACAATTTGGGGAGCCCTGGCGGGGCTGCTTTATATTTTGATGGGGGACACAAACAATTTGCTTGATATGTATTACATTACACCACGAAGAATGACAAAATTGGCCACAGCGCAGAGCGACGAAAACAAGCCTAATCGGACTCTTCAATTTCACGGTGACACAGCCCGCTGTAATGAGGTGACTCTCCTCTCTCCTCATGGAAAACTTCACCGCCATCGGAAATGTGGAGGGACTCAATGTAAAGGAGTCAAGCCCATTATGTTTGCCGGATTTGCATTGTTCCAGGGACACTCGTATCTTTTATTTTGCTGCTGGCTGTGATTGAAATGCAGCCTCAACGTATTAACTAGTCCCGCTCATATGACCCGTTATGCATCATTAAACAAGATACAGCATCATCCTATTTTCTGTGAAAATGATCAATTTCATTGTCTGGAAATAGAAATAACACCAAAAATATATAAAAACTGTGTTTTATTGATGAAGGCACCACCAAGAACAAGTTCACATCCTCTGAGGTAAAAAGTGTCAGAGGTCTGGATGGTTGATAGCACTTTAATGTCCAAATTTGTTCCCTCACCCAGACATGGGCAGCTGGGCCAAATGCCACCTCCATTCCTACTTTATGAGCTAATTTCCACAAATGGTTTATGGCGCATCGTTCCACCACGTTTAACGGTCTCAAAACACTTTACACAGTAAGTCATGTTCACCTTTTCACACACCAACAGCAACAGCCGCCATGCAAGGCATCCACACACCACTGGGAGCGATTTGGGGTCAAGTGTTTTGTAAACAAGGGCCAAAACAGGGCTTAAAATCTGTGAAGAGGGAGACCACGCGCTCTACCAACTGCACAAACAAATCACTCATGACTGGAGAATTGTTCTTTTAATAACACTGTAAAAGCTGCAACGATTTTAGAAAGAAATTCCCCAAATGTCCCAACAATAAAGCAATGCCACCATCATCATGATTTTAATGAGGGTTCTTGTGGAGTCTTTCAAGCTGTATCATCAATCATTTAGTCATGTATTGACTCATTAGCTGATTCCTCTGAAAATTTCAATATCAAGACATATTTTTGATGTATTTCTCTGGTTTTACTGAAGGAAAGGCCACAAAGGAACATGAAATCTTACCTCTGGTAAACATATTGACGGCAGACAGTCTGAGTTTCACATGAAACTCCCCCATTCCCCTGCACCTGTATAGCTCGTGTGTATCACCATGTTCATTCCTTTTAAGTGAAAGACATCAAACAGACTCTTTTCTCGCTTGGAGGTGTGAGGAGGTTTTACAGGTTTGTCCAGGCAGCCCATTGACAATCTGAAAGTTTCAACAAGGCCAAAGTTTTCCTCAACCTTGATCTCTCCATATCTGTCACAGCTATCACTGGTCAGGAGTGTACGGGTGTGGTGGAAAAAAAAGTTTCAGGAAGCCTCCGTATGCATTTATGCAGCAGGGAGACGCATTAGGGGTCCCGGCTGCAACTGGGAAGGGTTGTGAGTTTTTTAAACCATGGGAGGCTAGAGAGCCACGCCAGAGCAGTGGCCATGGGTTAGATCTCTGATCAACAAAGTAAAGGTAAAGCTTTCTGTGCGAGGGTACAGTTCAGACACTTCTGCAAAAAGTAGCGTTGTATTTGCAGATTTTTAATATAATTTCTAAAAAAATGTTTTAAAAAGTCTTGTTATTTGACAAACAAAAAAAACACATATATTCATAGCAGTTCTCCTGTTCCTACTATGTCATCCTAATTTAACCAGCAGCGGAAAAGAGGCAAACACATCTCACCAGCCTTTCTTGACAATATGATGCGACTCTTGCGTTGCTGCAATGTTTACTCATCTACAGTGTGCAGACAAACTTCAGCAAGTCATTCCTGACATTCACAGACACACACGACCCAAAGTGAACCACAAACCACACATTTTTGATTTGTCTCATTTTTTCTTCCTCTCCAGTGAAGAAAGTATGAAGTTACAAACTTTGACTGCACTTTTGCACATTTTTTTTGTTGTTGTTATCTTATTTAAAACTTCTGTAAACTGTTTCTGTTCAATATTTCTTCTTTCACCTTGAGTGTTTCAGGTAATGCACAAATTGAAAAAAGCACTTAGTATGACAAAAACAAGCCAGAGTGCACAATAACAGCAAGGCCTTGAATTCAAATCAACTAAATGGAATTCAGCCATCATTAAATCTCGCACCCTCCTTTTCAGACATCAAAATGTGAATATGTTTCCTGTGAAAAGAGGGTCGACAGCAGGTTGACCATATTTCGCTTGCCAGACAAACCAGGACACTCAGCTTTGCAATGAGCTACTCAAATGATACTTTATATTTACAAAACGATGCCTTTTCGTGTCAGTACATTTACCATATAAAACAGACAGCTGGACAGGTCATGAAAACAGGACCAAACTTCGCAAAGTTTGACTGAATTCCAGCAGTTAATGCCAATAATTCATTAATATTCAATCACCTATCTGAATGTTTGAATAAAATTTCAAAACATGAAAAATGTATTCAGATTTAGTAAAAGAGCCACTGGGAAGTTCCTCTTTAAAATTAGATGTAAAAAAGAGAGAGAGAGAGAGAGAGAGAGAGCGACAGAGAGAGAGAGAGAGAGAGAGAGAGAAAGAGCGAGCGAGCGAGAGAAAGTTTCCTCTCACCTGCCAGCATGGGCGTTTTAATTTAACGAGTTCAGTGTTCCTCTCTTGTCTTGAATCAGCGATGCCTGGAGCTGTCACATGGAAGAAAAGCCGTGTTCAACATAGTGAGCCTGTCAACACGGTGCCAAGCAGCCAGGAGAAGCCAAGGTTAGGAAGCAGCCAGATGAGAAGACAAAGGGCACCGCTGCCGCTGTCTACTGCTGAATATCAACACAAACTCGGCCCACGTCTCACCTCGAAAACAGCAGAGTACAGTTGCACAATCAGCGGCCTAACCCTAACACCAGTATGTCTGGGAGATTATGCGCCAGCTGCATCATGAATCGCGTCAGGGCGTTATTATATACAGTGTGTTCACATGGTTGGAATTCAAGGAGACATCTTTTTCTCCATCCTGCGTCTGGTTCAGACTCTGTTTGTTCAGCCAAGTTTTGTTGTAGATACTTTTAGATTTGTCCCTCTCCACACGTGTGCAAAGAAAAGTCAATAGAATTTTATTGGCGGCAGGTGCATTGGTGAAGGTCTTTATTGACAAAATTTAGCAGCAGTATGCATTTCCAGAGGCAATCGGCTGCTTACTTTGGTCTATTCAGGGATCACACCGAGAGGGACTTTTATTGAAACTATTTTGGATCAAAAATATTATTACAGCTAAAATCCAGGTGAAGTTTACTTCACCTTTAAATTACTCTACAATTTTTGATCCAAAATGAAGGACAAAAAGGTTGGGAACCCCTTACCAAGTGGAACTTTACGTCACATCTTCTAACCGCGATCGTACACACAGAAACGCACACCTAAATAAACCATGCGTGCATTCAGTCTCTTCTCTCGAAGAGCACGTTTACTTGGAGTGAGGAAAGAGCAGAGTATAGGGAGGACAGACACAAGGGCTGATCCCCAGTGTCTCCTGAGGGGGGGTCACTTGTTTGGATAATGGATATTACCAATTGCTGTTGGGCTGCATGCAGGATAAAAGGTCATTAAAACTTTATGAAATGTGTCTTTGTAATGGTGCCGGTTCAAAAGGCTGGCCGTACAGGGGATCCGCTCCTCTCCCGTGACCGAAACGGGTTACAGCGAGGGGGAAAAAAAGAAAAAGAAAACGCTCAGATTTCAATATGACAATGCCAGCGGCAAAAGCATCACATCCCAGAGCTCCCCTGAGCCCACATCCTCTATCAGCCCCCTCGAGCCGCACCGGTCGAGCCCGATGATCCAGATTTTGCTGGTTTTTAATTAAGTGGAAGGTCAAATCTCATCGCTCTTGACTTCGGGGAGCCGCTGCTGTCTGCATGGCAGAAGAGCTACAGCCAGTCATTAATTTTATGGAGCAGGGTCTTTAATTGATTAAAAAGTTAAGGACTGTGGGGAATGCGTGGTGAGAGGCACCAGTGTTTAGTTGCTGTGATTGTGGCTCACTATTCAGTCGCACACACACCATGGCGGCGAGTAATATGAGACGGCACTTCACTGTTTCTTGATTTGTTCCTATAGATAGCAGCCAAATAATGATCGCAGGTTTACATATGATTGTTGCTCCTCTTTGCCGTCATTGGAAATGACTGTGACTATTTTCTTGCTTCTGTGAATTTCTGCAATCATTACAGAAGGTTTGATACAGTTTGCGTTGCTGAAATTCATTTGAATGCTGTTGTCTCATTTTCAAAAATATACAGATGGTTGTGGGACTTTTATGTACTTATTCTCTCAATTATAATTACCAAGTAAGAGCCTCTAATCTCCAATAAATTACATTGTTTACTGCAATGCCTCTGCCAAGTCACAGACTTGCTGTTAACCAATGTGCAACTGCCAACTTAAGTCGTCTAAAAACCCCAAATTTACTTTCAACAAAGATCAGACATTCGCTTAACTTTTGAGCGGTACTGCAAAAATAACAAGCACTTGATAATGGTACTCAGCTGTAATTTCTTAAGATGCCTGTTTAATTTTCACTGGTAATAACTACAATACAAAAAGAACTTACTGCAAGGCTTGATAACCAATTGTGATCTTTCATGAGCACATGCTGTCTTGTTGACAAAAGATAGTTAAAAAAAAAACATTTGTGAAGGCTCTAAAACACAATTGTTGTTTTCCAAAATGATTGTCAACTATTTATTATTTGACTCCATAATTATAAGTGGCATTAATGTAAATGTATATATTTTTATTGTGAAAACCAGTATTTTGATTCAGTTGCTTTGGAGGTTGTGGGATGTTAAAATTGTTTATTTCTTCATAGGGCAAAAAAAAAACCATCAATCTGGCCAAAGTGTCTCCTGCCATATGCCGAGAGAGAAAAACATTCAATTAATTAAACTCACAAAAGCAAAGTTTGCCATAATGTCGGTGCACTGTTTGTTGAAAGATGATTATTTAGCTACAAAAATATATTAACAGCTGTTGGCATCTCTAGACAAAAAAGCGAGGGCCGTATTAAGTCTTTGATGAGGGCTTTTTAATTTATAATTTTTTAAGCAAAATTGCTCAACAGATGTTTTATTTTATCCTACATAGAAGCAATATAAACTGCATAAATGGCTGATAATTACCCTTTACCTTTGTTGGATCACATTTAGAAATAAAAGATTTGAATTAAAAAATATTCAATGACTATAGGAAAAAAAGGCTTATTGGCAAACGTTCAGGATCGTTCATCAAGTGTCGCTTCACTTCAGGTCTAATTCGTGGATGCTCTCTATCGGAGGAGCAGCTCAGGGTTCAGTTTCCCTGATTTCCCGCAGTTATCTATCATTAATGTGAGATGTCACAGAAAAGGTCAGGAAGTCAATTAGAATGGATGTATTTCTGTGTGCCGCTGTCATTTCTTGGTCTCGTGTTTACCGGCGGCGGCGGGCAACAGATACCCGGCCCCCCCGTCTCAAACGGCAGAAATCTTCCCTCGGAAGCGAAACGTGAAAAAAAAACAAACACAGGCATGATGTGAAACCATGAGCCGCCTGGACCTCTGGGGAGGTCTAGAGTGTCAGATCCACTCGATGTTCCCCCTCAACTGTTTCTGTATCAACCCCCACCCCCACCCCGTTGTAACCTTTTACCCTCTTAGGAGTAAAATCAAATACGGACATTTATATTTGGATTACAACCGCAACATGAAACTGTGATATCTCATGTGATGACAAACCTGCCTGTTGTGCCTCGCTGCAGTGGAGAGAAAAAAAAAAACAACTCGAGAATCTTTTACTTCTACTTGTGATAATTTCCTCTCTCTCTCCCCCCCCCCCGTTCAGGTTGTTAGACTCACACGAGAGAGTCAAACTGCAACTTCTTCTGTTTCCCCGAGCTTGGAAGCCAGCTTGTTCCATGTGGTCAAAAGAGTGGAGGATTTGGTTGAGTGTTGAAAGGCGTCAGGCCCCCTCTCTTCTCCTGTCAGGAGCATCTGTCAGCTCCGCCACAGTTAGGTCTAATAAACCAACCCCGCCAACTGGTACGGTCTCCTGCCTGAAGGCTCCCTCGCCAAATAACACAGAAACTTTGAAGCGAGAGGAAAAGAGAGAGAATTCTCTGGCTGCACAGCTTCTCTTCCTCCTATCATCTCTCTATCAGATCCCCGTTTTGTGCTCAATTAGTGAATCTTACAGAGTGCCTTTCATTTCGCTCACAGAGTGGCAAAAGTGACCTTATTCGCGTCGCTGTTCTCTCCACAGGGGCGGCAACAAATGAGGCCTTGTTTTTTTAAAGGAGGGCATAATGAAGCTTTGTGGAGCCATGATCCAAGTCAGATAACCCGCCAGGATTTCAATTTACCCCTGTTAAAAAATTTGAAAGGCGCAAACAAACGCGGCGACGAGGGCCGACTCGCCGTATTCCCTGCAGAAAGTGCTGCTTCAATGGGTGCAGAAATGATGCCTATTCATATCTTTGTCTTTTGTTGTTATCCTTCTGTTTCAGGTGCAAGTGCAACCTGCATGCCAACAGTTGTGTGTTTGACAAGGGGAAGCTGGGCTGCGAGTGTGAGCACAACACCACAGGGCCAGACTGCAGCCGCTGTAAGAGGCACTACCATGGACGAGCCTGGAGCGTGGGCTCTTACCTCCCGATCCCCAAAGGAACAGCAAATATATGTAAGCACGGAAGCACTTCCAATGTTACCTGTACCACAGCTGCATTATCAAATGGGCACTTTTTTTACTTGGTGTTTCCTGGGAAAGGAACAGTGTGTTTTTAGGAATTTAAGGCACTTTTACAGGAGCACCAACTCAGCCTTACCCAACATGGTTAAAGTCACTTTCAAGAACTGCATCCCTCTTCCGTTAACCCCGACACCCGCCAAATGTCATATGTATGCAAAAAAAATGCAACACTACAAACAAGGTCGTGGGATGTGTTGCAGTTCTTTCTCACCAAACAGTTACTCATGATTATAGTCAAAATTACTTGATGAAATAGCATTGGTTTTAGTTTCACCCCAAAGAAAAAAGCAACTGAGCAATTCTGTGTATTCTGCCAACATCAGCATGTTCTCCTGTAGATTTTTTGTGCTTTTGCGTGAGGCACAGTCATGGCTCATATGACAGGCCGAAGAACTTCCTGCAAGCTCTGAGAAATAATTTCTGAGAATAACTCTGAGTTTTAATATGAATCTTTTGAATGGAACCCAAACTTGTAAAAGGAATCTATAGACTGAGTAGAAAGCACAGAGTGCAATACGTATACACTTCAAAGCCTTTTACCAGCATTCTGCAACTTTCCTGCAGTCACAGAAGTGAAATGAAAATGACCCGTCCACTGATTTACACTTGAGGAGCATTTCCATTGTTACTTTTACAGCTTCCGGTGTTGCTACCTCGGTTCTATGACGGGCGTGAACGTGGTATCTCTGAGGCAGAAGGTGCTCTTTTGCATTATCCCCATTATAATCTTGGACGGGAGTTGAGTCACATTTATCAAATCCCATGCCGGAGGCAGGGGGCTCATTGCCTCAATAAATCTAATACAGCCACTCAGGGATGTGGTGGTAGACGGCCAGGCGAGGCCAGATGGTGCAAGATCTAGCCCTCTGGTCCTCCATTCGCACTGATTCAGCCTTGCAGTCAGAAACTCTCAAGGCGGCAGCCTGCTGGGATTGACAGCAGGTTTTTCAGATGCTCAGTTTGATTGTCTGACTCGATTTCTCAGATGTGCAGCCCTGATTAGATTTGTACAGAGATATGATATTGCTATTGATCCCTCTGTTTTGGTGTGAGTAAATTTGTACAGTAACACTCTTTCGCTTGCCTGTTCCGAGGGGCGATCTGTTGCCGATTTAAGCGGCAGTCGTCTGTCTGAATGTGTTCCTGCAGTTTGCATGTATGTGTAGCTCCATGTGTGCTCATACAACCCATTTGATTGTGTGTGGGAGTCTGTTTGTGCGAACGTTTGTGACCTCTAAAGAGATATTGCTGGATTTACCCCTGTACCTCCTCTGCGTTATGAGTCTCCCTGCAATGTGCCGCTCGCTGTCAGATTGACAGGGCGTTATTAAAAAATCCAACACTTGGCCGCATCTGCACTGAACTGATGAAACTCAGGTCTAGCCATATCAAAAGCAATATTAGCACTTGTTTGGCAGTGGCATAAAACGCAATAATGTTGCACATGGAAGTGACGTAGCAATATTGGTCCCCCAGGTGTTCAACGAGCACCCTTTTGTCTTGAATTATTCTTATTTCTCTCCTAAGTGAAGCTCGGGTCCCATAACATGCCTTTATCTATTAGGTGAAGCTCATATTTCCCATGAGGATATTAAATACACAGGCCTTGTATTAAGACAAATACGCTGAATGTGCAGAATGTAATTATAGTTTAATAGCTTTCATCTGTCATCAAGTCTTCCATTTTAATCATGGAAGTCATATATCTCCCAGGTAGGAACAGGTCATGGTCTATTACATATTCAAATCCCCAAACATGTAGATATATGGACATACGTGACCCCCTTTTAAATTTGGGCTCCAATCGGAGCTTTTTTCTTTGTTGCTACGGGCGAAAGCTGCGAGTGGCAGAACGACAGAGAGAGAGTGATTCAAATTCAGGGTTTTCTTAAAAACTAGGGAGAGGAATATGTGAAAGATGACTGCAGCCCACAAGAGGAATCACTTCAAGAATTATGTTGACAGTCCACTTTGCAGGCAGCGTCAACTCATCTCGTGCTCCAAAGCCGGTTCAGAGGTTAAGAGGGGTTGGGGCTGAGAGTTTGATCAGACTGTAGAATGTGTCTCGGCTTTAAAGGGCGGCATTGTTTGCCCCCCATTTCTCACGCGGAACAACTATTGGTTAGAAATCCCGCTCCGCTTACTCCCTTGCAAATTGGAGCTTAAAATGAGCAGGGTGGGGGTCTCCCTCCACACTACTGCGACACTGTTTCTTCCTTGCCAACGGTTGTTGTGACAGCCCCCAGACGAGTAATGAAGTGATGAATGGGTTGCAAATGATATGAAAACTGCACTGCAACACAATCATGGGAGACAAAGTGATAAAGCATGTGAAAGGGATCAGAAATTGCACTAATTGCTGGGTGGGATCCGCTTGCTGATGACATTAACATCACAGTAAAACGGTGATTCCAGAGCCAAATAACAACAACACATACGGTTGAGACAGAGACTGCGGCGTTGCCCAAGTCAGCGCCAGCTTGCCTCCACACTCGAGCCAATCAGAGGAAAACCTCCTCTTTTTTTACCCTTTTTGAGTTTACCTTTTTTATCTGCGTTTCCACAAATAAACGCTATAGATTCAAATTTTGGGTCTATTTGTCTCTAGGTCAATTTTCCAAATCAGAAAATACATGATGGTAGAAATTAGTGTGTTTCAAGTCTAATTCATTCATAAAAGAAGAAAAGGCTCATTGAGATGAATCTGAATCCGACAACAACAACAAGCTGAAGCCAAATGTGAACAAAAAACGCTGATGAAGAGACGGTTTATTCCGACTTCTGATTTTGTTGACATTTTGTCACGCGAGCAGACCTGTTATTATCATCAGATGGAGGCGTTTTTGTTGGACCGTGCAGCGGTCAGGCTGGTTGCGGAGCCAGAGCTGATTCTAATCACAGGACAGACCAGGAGTTGGCCAATTTTTAACGAGTTCAACTTTGTAGTTTTTGTTCACAAATTAAATGAGAGCAAGCTCTTACATTTCCGCCACAACCCTGCTGGTCGGAGTTTGGTCTTGTGTTTTGGTTTTTTTTCTTTCCATGGTCTCTGTTTGTCCAGTCTGTCTCACAGTGTCTGAATCACTCATTATTCTTTGACTTCTGGTGTTATTGTCTCATGTCTTATCAATTCCCCTGCGAGTCCCGTTTTATTTTGAGCACCGGCGTTTTGTCATGTTCCTGTAAACTTCACTTACCCTGAATTCGAAAGTTTCCTGTTCAGGCTGTCTGATCTCTTCATGTCCCACCACCGTGCCTCTTTTCTTTCCATCATTGTGTGTGTGTCCTCGTGTCCTTGTCCATTCATCTGTGATGTTACTCGTCTTAATACCTGTTCTCATACTTGTAGCTCTCCTGCCTGCTTCCCTGATGCTTTCCTTTTTATTTTTTCCTTCTCTTTCCATCATCTTGCACTCATCTTTGTTCCCTTTCTGAGAGGACATTGTTGTTTCCAGAGGTCACTTTAGGTTTGGAGCCCTTTTTGCAGGGTCTTACAATGGTGTAGTGGTTTGAGCTCTCACTTCATAGCAAAAGGGTCTTTGGGCAGAGTAGCTATGAAGTTAACATGTTCTCAATGAGTTGGCTTCCTCCGGGTCCTCCAGTTTGATGATATTGATGATTTGATGGACCCAGTATGTGTCCAAGTCCTTCTCTCAATCTCAATGACCATTTCTTGTTTGTTTTGTTTCCACAGGTATTCCCAGTAATCATGGACCAGTGCGTAAGTGGTCATCCTTTCCATATCTGCATGCCGACTGATGTTTGTCTCCAAGTCTTGTCTAACTTGTGGCGTTGGTGTGACAAATTACATTTTGCTTCTCTTTATTATTTCTCCATTAACGATGACGTTTTCCACAATGAACAAAAAGTCCATCTTAACAAACAAGTCTTAACAAGTTAAAAATAAACTACATTCAAAATCAAAACCACGGGAATCTTTCAAAGTAAAAGTTTTTTTTTCTTTTATCTTTTTTTGGTATTTTTGCTTTACATTTTCTACTCTGCTCTCTCGCCTCATAATACACTGTTGTTTGGAGTTTGCAAGATAAGCTTTTTTTCCAATTGGCAATAAATTAGTGAGCAGTTAGCTTTAATAAATCTGACATTTGAAGCTGTGAGATGACTTACATTATAACAATCTTGGCTTTTCATCCTGTATGGTGGTGGCTCCCAACCTTTTTCAAGGTGAAGCCCCTGAGGGCCCCTCAGACCATAGGTTGGAATGAGGAAACTGTTTACTCTAAAATGTTCAGGAGAAGTAATCCAAACTCCGCAGCACGGTGTGCAAAATAGAAAAGTGTTATAAACTTAAACTATAAATATAGTTTTCAAAATGGCAATAAACCACTGCCATCATTCACTTGATAGCACCGACTAGAAAATACATAAACCGCAGTCGGACTCCTGCATGTTTGACCAGTGTATCGACACAGTAGAGAATACTTCTCTCTCCACCAGAATCTTTGCTCCAAGCGTACACACAGATTTTCGCCCAAAGCCAAAGAAAATAAAACCATTTATTATGAAGGCCTGGTTCCAGCCATGCATGTTGATGCCTGAAGGTGACTCCGCATCGCGGCTAACAGCCGCAGCTACCATGCATTCACATCGCTGCCTTTTTGTCTTGTGGAAAATTCATTCAAGCTGCATGCACACCATCGTGCGTTAGCCCATTTACCTCTCCAAGGGTGTGACAGAAACTTCCCAGTGATTCTTGGACAAATCAGTCTGGATAAAAGTCATTATTGTAAGAGATAAGAGTCTCTATGCATGCTGTCCTTGTGCTTTAACCCACATAACAGCATGAATTATATGACAACCAAGTGTAATGTATAACCTTTCCATTTTTACACAGATCGAGCAAATGCTTCATCTCTCGGTGTTGCAAATCGTAACCAAGGTAGGCTTATAGGCTTTGTAACTTCAGCATGACATTACCAGAACATAGAAAGAACTGACTGCTTATCGATTGGCCATTTGAACTAAAAAAAAAAAGACGTGTGATGCCGAACATGCTAATTTCAGCACAAAAGCCCAGAAGCTTTCATCCTGCATGCACACAAGCACACGCTGGTTCTTACAAGGTAGATCTTTTGTTGTGGGAACACTGTAGGGAACGGACCGCGTGCCTCATGATCACCGGGCCCGCAACCTCTTAACCTCTGTGATCATGCCCTCTTTTTAATTACCCAGAATGCTCTCTGGAGGTGCACCCTTTCTGCCACGCTCACGAGGAAAAAAGGGTGGGAGGGGAGACGGCAGAGGGGAAGGGGAGAAGAAGCTCCAGGGGGGTTTATGTAGATTGATCTCCAGCTATCTCCAGCTAATCCTCGGGCCCAGATATCCTCTGTAGTGAGTGTTAAGTCGCATCTGCACCACTGCTCCCGCAGCCAGGAGAGGAAAAAAAAAGAATTAAAGAATGACTTTGAGGATTTCCACAATCAAGGGACGGTGTTTGCTTCTTCCTTTCTCTTTTTCTGTGCTCACAAAGCCAGATGTGTCGATAATCTGTTGTTTTCTGCTGTCAGAGGTCACAAATGGACATCATTGCAAGACAGAGGGTTTCTCTGGGAACTAAGGTGTCCACATTTTTCACAGCAATATAAAAAGTTTGCATCTGGCTTATCGGTTACATGTGAAGTATTTTTTTTACTTGATAAGTAAAAGAGTTTGACGAGAAATTCTTGACTATCATGATACTAAACCACCAGTTAAAAAGGAAAATTTTGCGCATTTCCAGAAATTTCAAATGACTTCTGCAGTGCCTTAAATTTTCATCCTCTGGCTCGACAGCTCATCATCGCAGCAGAAGGAAATCAGGGCCTTTGTCAGCTCAGACGTAGTCACCCCACCACTGTCAGAGGGCTGCCGAGCAGCCGACAGTTTGTATGGAACTTCAGAGGCTCGAATCATTGACTAATGATGAAGCCTTCATGTTAATACGATAACTGGAGGCACGGCTGAACACAGGTTTCGGCTTACACTGACATCATGGCAAAAGGTATTGATTCAGTGTAATTGAAGCAACACTATTCTGTCTCCGAGCTTATAATTAGCAGATCCTGTATCTGAAAACTGTCTTTGGTCGTAGTTGATTGCACTGGTGAATTTACAGTCAGTAGAGCTTTTTAAAATCTTGGATGCATCTGGGTGAATATGATTCAGTTGCGGTTTGGAACTGATGTCTCGGTTGGGTTTTTTTATTCGAATAAGCTGAAATTCTGATTTGAACAGAATAAGTCAGACTTGGTACATGAAGTTCTGCATGTAGCTCGCTTGGCTCGTCAATAAAACTTGCTTCTTCAGTACATTAGATCTAGATCTTGCGGCGGCGTGATCCTGGACATTGATCTGTGACTTTTAACCTGTTATCACACAGTGGGTCTTTTTGTAGCTGAGAGACTTCAGTGGCAGAGTATCTCAGGAAATCAAGAGCTCACCGAGATGAGAGGATTACAGAACCGTCCAAGCATGTTCACGCTGTGCGAAGATAACCACGGAGGGAGGACAGCGTTGCCTACAATTCATGTATCACGGCGTAATTTATGCCCTTTAACTGCCACGCTGGTCTCATCCAGTACGACTGCAAAACATTTGATTCAAAACAGATAACTCCCCCCGGCACCATGCTTCCAGTCGCACAAACGACACTATGAAATAAGATTTATGTGTTGGTCCTGAGCGTCTCTGTTGTGATGATGCTGTGGCGACTTTTTCCCCGTGTTGCTTCGTGCAACACCAGGATCGACGGATGGATGTGTCTTAACAGTTATACTGCTAAAATGTCACACATCCGACAGAGGTGTGAGGTGCACATACATCTAAGGGAGAGCACACTGGTGCTTAGCCAGGGCTGGGATTGCTGTGTTCTCACTTCCTGCAGTGAGTGAGCGTGATGTCACACAGGACAAATCTGTCCAAACCAGTAAAAAAAGGAAACTGTTGCAGGGTTAATAAAAAAAAAAAAAAAAAAGATCCTGGCTGTGGCTGCACAAAAAGACAGGCTGCATCTGGAACAAATCAGCAGTCTGTTGCAGGGATAACGCAAAGAGACACACTCCTGCCCACACACTGGCAGAACAAGTCCAAATGGGCCTCGTCACTGCTCGCAAAGCCCCGCCCCCCAAAAGCTACAGTGCTGTGCAGTTGGTGTTTACATTGTGAATGTGTAGCGACGGAAAAAAATGAATAAATTACTTGTGCAGGTGACAAAGTTTATGCTTCACCGAATTTTGTTAAGGATTTTTGTCCAGTGTCTTGTAAAATACCTTCCAAAATATTCTAGAAAAAAAATGTTGTAAAATCTCTCAGACATATTCGGACATGTTCCTTGTGTCCATAATAGATGATGAGCAGAGATGTCAACTGACTTTCCATTTTCACACATTCCTAGTCACCAAGTGAACCAAAGTAATTGATGTGTTTTAGTCAGTCCTGACCGCACATGGTGGGGCTCTACATAGGCACCACAGGCTTAAGCCTCGGCATAAGCAAACTAATTGGGCTACTGAGGCTTTTTGAAAGGCAGCGTTCCTGAGGATCCGCTGGAGGACACACAGATTATCCTTTGGCCACAGGCAACAGTGTTTAATGCGTGGACGAGACAACCGAGACTCCGTCGGTCCCATGGAAGTCTTTTCCAAAACACGCGGAGCAGGTGCTTTCCATTAGCTGTAAAAATGAATAAAGCCTGATTAGACAGCACGGATGGGGGGGGGGGGGGGTTGCCAGAAGGCCATTAATGTCAGAACCCACCGAGGACAGGAGAGCAGCACCTTTTAATTTCCGAGTTCATTTTCATGCACAGAAAGTTCGAGCAGAGATAATTTTCCAAAAAGAAAAAAACGCGATATTTTGTTGGCCAAAACAAGCAAACACAATTCAAGTCAGGTTACATAAATTTAGGCTGATAAGAAACTCACAATTAAACTGGAGAAAGGTTTGTGCTTAGCAAAGTTACTGTATTACTGTTTTAAAATTACAATTCACCACTAACTTTCATGTTACAATTGTCAAATGAAAAATAAAATGTAACATTTAATGTAGATTGAACAACTTATTGATTAAACGACCAAACAATGGTGGATTTTATGCCCTATTAAAACTGTTCATTGTTATAACTGCGACCCTTTTCTGGGAGTGATGATCAAATGATTTGAATGCAAAGATGAATATAAAGAAACGGATGTCCTGAGATCTCATATAACGCCTGCTCGACTGCATGAGCAGGCAAAGAAATTGCCTTTTCAAATAGCGAGCGTGCAATCAAGTGACAACACATGTTGAGACGAATATGTAAATGAGGGCTTTGTGCGTGTTGTGGCAGACAGATGCCACAGGATGACGGGATGGACCGCAGAGAGCACAGAATAAAATGTTTTAACGCAGACTCCGAAGTGTTGGTGGAGAAAGTTACACATCGGAGCTTCACAGTTCAGATCAGATAATCTGGTAATCACTCACAAAGTTGATTCGGCGAGAAAAAGCGACAACAGCAGAGACTGAAGAATGGCTGCGTGACACAGAAAACTATTATAGCATGATACAATCTCCCAGCTGAGGAAATGCCTCTTAGGACAATGATAGCAGCGTCTCTGGGAACCGTTGGGCTGGTTATCACCTTCCTCTAGAATGTGGTAAATGCAGGTAGAACGCAAATGTGTTCGCGTTGTAAATCACCTTGCGTGTCATAACACAATCTTTTATCACTTTTTCGAGTATTTTGCATGATCTGGTAGTAAAGCCATAAAGGCAAATGCGCTCAGTAGATAATGTGAGCTATCTTGCATGCAGACCTCGATGCACTCCGTTAGTAGATCAGCTCCCGTGTGTGCTCGCGCAATATCACACTGGCGAACATCTTTCAAAGTGCAAAGCTTTCACAGATCAGGACCACACAGTTAAATTTCATTTTAAACATCTCGGTTTGACGTTACCAGCAACGATTCCAAAGTTTTATGTCTGAAAAGATTGAAGTTTTTGGTTCACTGCAAGTTTTTCCCCTTCCAAACACCAAGAAGTCTGTTACGCGACAAAACTCAGAGAGCAGCTGCATTTCAAGTGAGGAGTTCCTTCCGGCTTCTCGTGCTGCTATATTTGCTCCTATAATGCCGTCATTATTAAAATTTTCAGACACACATAAAACCCGCCGAACACAACAAAGCCAACATGACAAATCTCTCAAGACTCTTGGAAGTCGAGCCTGACATGGCAGGAAGAGTGGATCTAGCAAAAGCACAATTCACCGCACTCCATCACAAAGTTATTGAAAATCCCATATTGGAGATAAAACCCTGTATCCACAGGTGGAATTTCCATTTAAAGCACATAGCATCAGTGGTGTCTGTGCCAAGTGGGCGAGAATATTATCGAGTTAAGCGCAATACCAGCGCCTTCTTAATCAGTTTTGGCATGAGCAATGATTATTTGTTGAGTTTATTCTGATGCATGAGCCACATTACTGAAAACCAAAAATGTGATTACTATTTATGCAGGGGAGATATCCAATTACACTGAAATCTCTTGGCAAATATTACCTCTTCCAGGATTTCACCTCTGCCAGCAGAGAGGTTCCCTGGGATAATTGAGTTGTGGGGCTTTTTTTGTCCGGAAATGTGAATATTAGCTCATGTAGTTTCTAATCAATCGACATCAAAACGAGAGAATCTGTGATGGCTCTTAATATGCCGAAGTCCCGCTATCACTTCTTTTATTCCAACAGTGTTGTATTGTTGTAAGGTTAACTGCCGAGATGAAAACAGCAGCAATTGCTGAATTACCTGCGAACGCTGATTTGCATATCAAAGGTTGTGTTGGTGCGATGGAGCCAAGGATCCATCCCACGTCGCCGCTTTCTGTCTGTCTCCCTGCCCTGAGCACAGAGGGGCTGTTTCACAATACTCTGGCAACCTTTGATTCACTAATCATTAATTTCACCTCATCACTGCCATGGTTTGTTTGCTCTTTTGTTTCGCCAGGATTATTTGCTCTCGAGTCCCTCTGGTGCTCCCTAAAAATATCCATTGAATTGTTTTCTTTTGTTGTAAACAGTCATTCAGCTCCAGTGTCTTTGACGGCGGCGGCTATCTGTGCTTCACTGTGTGTTTTAATAAGTGTCCTGCTTCCCCCTTGTCCTCTTCCTTTTTCGCACACTTTCCAAAGTCCTTGGTTTTACCCTCTCGAATGTGTCAGCTGCGCTCCGAGGACACCGAGCGACGCAGACAGGACAGGAAGAGGCAGCTTGTGCCCTGTGAACCTGCCTGTTGATGTTCTCTGCCAACCCTATCACTGAATGATCTATTAATCACGCCTCCCTGTCTCCCCCTGCCCTTTCTGCTTTGTCTCCCCAGCTCGGGTGTGTGACAACGCGATGCTGCGCTGTCAGAACGGCGGCACGTGCCACCACCATCAGCGGTGCCATTGTTCCCCCGGCTTCACCGGCGTCCTGTGCGAGAGAGCCCGCTGCCAGGGTCCCGGGGACTGCGATGACCAATTGTCTGGACGTGCCGCGCGCCATTATTGGCCCGCGGGAGGCCGCCGGCTCGCCCTCGTAGTGCTGCCGCTATTGATTGTTTCCCTTTGCTGAGAGGCCTGAACCAAATCCTCAACCAAAACCCTGAGACCACAAACACTGAACTCTTGACCTAAAGGACGTGAAGAACAAAGAATGTGGGGACTATGTGCTCAGCATACAGTACAAGCAACTCTTTTGTATATCCCGGGCCACAGTGGCGGGTGACAATGGTATTAGTGCAACAGGCTGTGCACTGATGCGTCACACTGAATGCGAGAAGGATTTATAAGAGGCTTGGTAAAGCCGCCGTTGTCCTATAACTTGACGGAGGAGACCGCGGGAGCCCTCGCTTTGCGATTATGTCATCCCTTATCAAAGGCAGACTGGAGACTCCTCTCGGATGGAGCTGCCCCCGCGTCCTGAGAGCAAACTGTACAAAACTAGACACACGATTTCTAAATATCATCTCCAGTTATTAAAAAATTATAGTGTGGACGGGGACATCCTGAAACATCTTGCCTCACTGCCTCCTTCCTTACTCGTAACCTCCTCCCCCCCTCATCTCGGTCTTCCCCCTTCTCCCTCACGTCCACCCCTCTCCCTTCCTGTGCTTTAGTGACCCTGGTGATGTTACTTTGCTGAGGGGTGTCTGTTGTTTTGCCAAATGCTGCACATGTATTCTGATCAAGCCCCGATCTTTTTTCCTTTCCCTCCCTGAGGCTTCGTAGTCATGCTTGAGCTCACATGTATGGGGAAAAAAAAAAGTTGTATCATACTGTAACTGTATTTAATTTTGTATAAAACAGATATTTTCATGACGACGCAAAACAGAAAGATGTATTACTTGTTTTCTATTGCTGCCGACCGACCTGTCCTACCGTTGATGTGGACTCTGAGTGCGTAAGGAGTTTTGGTTGTACTGTTTTTCGTTGCTTGTGTGGCACGCGGGTCTCCTCGTGCGAGAGCCGCCGTCCAAACTATGTTTACATACACACTTACACAATATACTACCACCAAAGCGAAAAAGAAAAAACATGTCTTTGTCTTGTTGTTGAACCGTAGTGATTTTATTAGGTAGTAACATGACATTTAAGACAAGATGTGTGGAGTGAAACAGTGTATTGTTTGTAGACGAGCCAGTGACAATAGCTGAATGTCATTTTAAAGGATTTTAAAACCCTACCGATGCCCGTCATTGACCATTTCACTGAAGCGACAGTCGCTGGAGAGACATCAGACAACGGATAACTTCCTGCTCTCTATGGCGACAGTTGTTTTTGTTGCCTCACTGTGCTGTAACACGATGCTTGTTGTGCTCATGAAATGTTGGAGAATCAGAAGAAATTTCGTGCAAGAATCCCATCAACTTTATGTAAATGCGGCGAGAAGACTGAGAGGAAAAAGGAGATTGCGGCGCCGCCGCAGAGGTTGTCCGGCTCAAATCTGTTATCAGATCTAATCCTCGAATCAAATGGGGAGAGGGGAAGGTTTTTCTGAGCCGGTACGGTTGAAAGCCTGCATCCTGCTGCGGGAGCCGCGGCAAAGCCACGCATTCAGGAAATGAGCTTTAATTTCATGGAGGGTCAATGAATAGAAATGAAGTTGCATCCCACTGGGTGACATATTGAGCACTGAGACCAATTTCATTTGAGAGATTAATTTTATTCCCGAGGTTGTCATGAAGCACCTAATTGTGCTCCAGTCTAATGTAAGTGCCTCTCATTAAATGACACTGTCTATGGAAAGAGTAGCAGCCTTTTTTGACAGAGACTCCTGCTTTGGGAAGCGACGCCAGCAAAACCGAGGTGAGGTGTGTGTGAAATATGTGAATAATTTGCTGTGCAAAATCACCAGCAGGGGGAATGGCGGACAGTTTGGGAAGCGCAAGAGTCAAATGTGTCACCTGTGGTCAATTTTTGGAGGAAATTATTCTTTAAACCCTTTTGACAATCAAAATAGCGAATCTGTGACGCCTGTTTTACCTGCTAATGTTGGCTCGAAACTTGAGTGCATCATCCAACGACTTCCTGGAGAAGGACGAAACTGAGGTCCATGTGTTCAGTACAAAAGCTTCTTTTCCCAAAAGCATAAATCGCATTTTTTTTAACCTGTTAAGACCATTGAATGATTTCTGTGGTTTGTGTTTTGTTAACCGCTCTGTACTCCTGGAAATTCTCATCATATCAACTGCTGCTAATCTGCTGACAGGAGATAAGCCAGTAGTTTAGATTTGCCCCAATTGTGTTAATACGTAAAATTATAGACAAGTAAAAAAAAAAAACATACAAGAAAACACCATAATACCTTATATCTACACAATAATAAATATGGTAAATCCCTAATGAGAAGGAGGTGTACTTTGAATATATTTGTGACTGACTTGGAAAACTATGATGATTATTTTTATGGCGGGTTGTGAATGAGGCTTTATTTCAGGTACGCATCATACATTACACACACACACACACACACACACACACACACACACACACACACACACACACACACACACACACACACACAC
>JASSRZ010000042.1:3940618-3972184 GCA_032164315.1 Malacoctenus gilli | reverse complement strand
TGTGTGTGTGTGTGTGTGTGTGTGTGTGTGTGTGTGTGTGTGTGTGTGTGTGTGTGTGTGTGTGTGTGTGTGAAAGACAATTACCTTTATGACATGTTAGTGCAATAAAACTGGTGTTTTATGACCCTTGTTCATGGCTTTAGGCTGTATTTAGCTATTATCACCTAAAAAAAAAGTTTTAAGGTTAAATCCGATGCGCTGGCACTTAAATGCAGATAATGGCCTAAAAAGCTTGATGAATAAGTGGATGGAGACCATTACTCTGCCTCAGGAGCAGGTGCAACACACAGCTAACGTTGGGATTTGTTGGGGAAATGATGGAGCATCGTCATAGGAAGATTGAACACACTTTTCTCACTGCTGCAACACATTTGGAGTGAAGAAATATAGATCCTTGAAACTACATCACAGTTTTATTCAGCATGGGGGGCCAAATGGAGCTCAGTTGAAAGAGCAGGTGGTCTTTCAATCGTAGGGCTGGCAGTCTGATCGCCATCTCTCCTCATGTTAAAGTGTCCTTGTTAAAACCTAAAATGCTCCCAATGGAGGTCAACCACCTCGCACGGCTCTCAGTGATGGCGCGTGTGTGTGAATATGAGCTAGAGTGTAAAGGGTTTGGGTAAACTGCTGTGTAAATAAGTCTATTCACGAAGTAGCAATAGAGCTCAGATACGTAACCCTTGTATGACAATTCAGATGTAGACACGTAACCCTGGACATAGAAAATCGTTCCCATGTCACATTGCTGGTTCTTTCAATTGGCATTTCATTTCCAGACTAAATAAGAGACCCCACAAATTTGTTCCACGCTTCGACTTCCCACTGCTCCGTGTCGCAGCGACGCCTTGTCCTTCCTCCTTTCACATCTGAGACTCGGGAGGGGGTATTAGGAGGACATTTTTAGACACATGCAGTCCTTGTGTTCTGCCGCTGTCAGCACTGGTGGCACCAACAGAAAGTTACATAACCTAAGACAAGGGGTGTTCAGTGTCGGCGAGAGGAGAGGCTCAGCAGCACCAGCAGAGACCGCAGCCTATTAGACATCCAAAACTGCCCTGCAGGATTACTCAACCGCAAATTAGAGATGTTTAGAGGATGAAACCTTCTCAACTGTGTAAATAGTACTGATGCACTGCACTTATAATTAGTCTAAATATAAAATTTCCCCCTCAAAACATCTCCGTATTGATCATTTTTGTGCTAAAAATGGATTTCCAATTTATGGTTCTCATTTCTTCCCGCAGCTGTTTTCATTCGAAGGGTTCAGAGAAATGTCTCGCTTGTATTTAAATCACTCATTTCAGAGATGTTTGCGTACACTTACAGCTCAGAATCTCAAGCGAGAGGTTGCACACAGAAGCCCAGCACCGTCTGCAACAAGACGATGTCCTTGACCCTGCAACTGAGCGACGTTCAGCTTCTGGTTCCACTGTCAACGTAACAAAAGGGAGGATGAGAGCCGGGCTCCGTATGGAGAGCTGCAGTCTCCATAAAGACCCTCTCTTCTCCCTCCTTTTTTTTTTTCTTGCAAGGCGCTGCTATTCTCATAGACTGAAGGCTGCCGGCTGCTGGCAATAAAAGTACTTTTATTTATTTATTTGCTTCTATGTTTGTTTGTTCCAAAAGTTTCCTTGCAGATGCCAGCGCTCTCGGAGAGGAGAGTGGTGGGGGGGTAACAAAAAAAGTTACACCTACTCCTGCAAAATGTTTGCATGCACCAATTTAAAAAACGACTCATTGTACAGTGCTTGTTTGAGACAGCTGGCAGTGTTGGCTCGGCAGAAGTGGGTTTTAAACGTTGGGCTTGAATTTTTTGCAAACATAAATGTAAGTTGGTGGAAATCGTTTACTTTTCCAGAACAGGCAATCTGAGAGAGGAGAACTTCATGCAAAGTGCAAAAAGTTACATGAGCTTTAATTTTGACACTTTATGTTTCTTAAAGCGGTTTTCACGAAAGTTAGCATTGCAAGAAATTCGTACTTGTGCTAAAATCAATTGTATATGCCAGGAGTTTGTTTTTGCTGCAGAGTCCCATGATGCCACAGGGCTCCCAAGCATCTCTTGTTGTCCACTGCACACCTCCCTCGAGCTGGGCTCTGCAAGTGGTGGAGCCACACGAAGAAACCAGACGAATTTAGGACAAACTGGGAGACTAAAACGCAGTGTTGGGCAAGAATTACGCATGATAATTGATACCAATGTTGCAATTCACAGTGAATAAAGCTCAAGCATGTGCCTGACTGAAGCTCACGCACGCTGAAGCAAATGTCCGCCCGCGTCCCAGCTAGACACACTGCCAACGAGTCCACCAACACTGGACTCTCCGCCCTCTCGGCCCGAATCAATTTCTCAGCGCATCGACTCCATTTGTGTGACGGCACATTCACAATAGCACTTATGGAGAGGTTGCAGCGGCATGCCATATGTGCCTTTATCAGACGCCTATTCACATCCCTGACATTGCAAGGACAGCTGGTGGGTGGTTGGCTGGCTTGGCACCCGGAGCCAGAGCAACACCACACAATCAATAGAAAGAACAAAGAGGAAGTTAAGCTGCCTCTGCTGGAACATAATTGAAATACCTTTCCTTCCATTACTCTGTTATTGCAGTGGTAGAAAAAAAAAAGAAAGAAAGCAAATAATGGCTCTATTCTGCTCACGTTCATTAGCTCAGCGAAGATGTGAACGTTCACCATCCAGTCTTACTGGTCACCCATTCAATCTGAAACTGCCTGGCGCTGCTGGAGACTCCCACTCTCACCCTTTTTTTCTCTCCATATATTTAAGCACAGCAGGGTTTTTCCACACAAACATCACTTCTCTTTGGTTAAAAAGTTGAGCTCTTTACCAGGAAGTAAAGCTGCATCTGGAAGCCAAAGTTGGACACAAAGTTCAACAGTAAAGTTTCAGAGCACTTACATGCTGGATGAAACCAAGCAGGCCTGACGGGGTGGAAACGAGGGTAGATGAAGTGATGTCTGGGGCAATTTTTGCCCAAAGGTCCCAGCACCTGGTGGTCCAACATATTATGCCCCCCTGAGATGGATTTTTAGAAAGGAAAATAAACATTAAAACAAACAATGAGCAATTAGTGGCCAAAATTTTATATTTAATTGTCTCATGAGGACGCATGATGGGTTTCAACCGGCCGGGAAGCTCATTTTATTGTGATCATGAAACGCGCGCTAATTGACATCATGGAATGACACTTGTGGACGTCGGGGGCCAAACAGGAGTCAACCGGGCGCAAAGACGAAATCCACAAGTGACACTCGCCCGTAAAGTGCTCCATTGTTAGCATTTAAGACAGCAAAGCTTTAATCTCTGTCCTAACCCGAAATACAGCAAAGACGAAGCTGGAAAACTTACTTACCGTCTGTTCTACTGTTGAATTAAGGGGTTTGGGGGTTTCGCTCCAAAGCCATGAATGGCGGTAACATTACTGAGAATTTAACCCGCTGATCTGTAATAGTTGGACCCGCCGAGGCTGGGGCGGCAAAAAGAAACACTTCACCGCTGATCATTGCAGTCGGGATCAAAGGATCGGCGTGCAGCTGTTATTGGCCTGTTGTTCGCTATCACCCTCTGACCCGTGAGCAGGAAGTGTAAGGTGTGGTGCGTTCAGGTGGTCCGGTGGACTCATGCAAAAAGTCTCCTGTGATTGTGTCAAAGCAGTCACCTCAATAAAACCTCATATTTTTTCAGCATGCACCACCAGAGATGTCAAATAGGGGAAAAAAACAGAGCCATTTTCCTCCACCTAAACATTTTTGGGCAAGATTCAACCAAGATTCAAGAGGAAATACATCAACACAAGGGGTAAAAAAATGTGTTTTCCCACTGATGGCTGCTTCAGAGTTGACTAATGAAGCTCCAACGATCTCACACCCCAAAGAAATGCAAGCGGAGCAACAAAAGCAGAGTTATTTCGATTTTAACTCACCAGGCATGCTGCTTTTCCAATCTATAACACCAGTGTGCCTCTCTCTGCGAGACATAATGTCTTCACAAGGTAAATGCTCTCAAATTATTCTCATGAAGAAAGATCATTCAAAGACCATTTCTGTCTCTCACGACATCAAAAAAATACCTGACTCAGTCAGATAATATAATAGGAAGCCAAACCTGAGCTAAACATCCTTCACCCATCATGTGACAGTATAACTTTGATTTTACGTCTGATGGAGCTCCTCCGACTCCCTTTTGTTCGTGTGCCATGTTTTGCTGTGGTCAAAAAAGGGGTTAAAAAGCACAACTTTCTGCTCGGGACATAAACGGAAGCTTCACAAACTTTTTCGCTTGCTTGTCACGGCCACAAACCAATCTGATGTCTCCCTCATTTCAATACAATCTAGGGTAGCAATCCGCTCTTCAACAGCAGATGGTAATCTTATTCAGTGTCACACATGATCACAACTCCCACCCCCCTTCCCCTCCCTCCCCTCTCTTCCTCCCAGTGCCAAATCCAGCATTCTGGCCCCCGGTGCCACACCTAAATTGCAAATCAGCCCTGGCTTGTATTGGCACCAACCCTCCAACCCCCCCCCTCCCGTCACCCTACCCATGTTGAGGAAATTATTTATGTATCACACTGACACTATCCATAAATAAAAGATACCATTCACAGTTTGTGGCGGGGTTTCCGGTGCTTGGCACAAAACAGTTTTCCCCTACATTTTTTTCTCACATGCTGGGAAGGTTTATGTGCCGGCCCCTGGGTTTCATCACAAACACGTCTGACTGGGAAAACCAAAATAACATACCTGAAGAAAGTGTGAACGATTACCACCTGTTCTGGAGTTGACTGAATATTCAGAAAGTGAGGGGCAAAGTGAGCTGTAGTTATAAGCTGCCCAGATAAAATGAATCCAGAGTGGCTGTAAGCAGAGTTGTGACAAAGCACACATGTTTCACAGGATGGATAATTAATTAGAACACGCCTAGAGTGCAGCATTTAGCTTTTTAGTAGGTGATTATTGTCCTAAATCAGCCAGATAAGCGACTACTACTCATCTGTTAATATCTAAATCTGATTTGAGCATTTTTTTCTTTCTTCTTTTGATGAGATTTTTGCCTCCAGATGCTCATTACAGCTCTGACACCTGAAGCACACGCAGGTGTATACGGAAGAAGTAAATCGTAATGACACAGCGGGGGGAGGAGGAAGAAATGTGATACAATTCCTGCCTGTCCCAAAGAGCTGACGTGCATCAAAGCAAGAAACAAGGACAATAGTTGCTGTTTGTGTTGCCCCCTTTTTTTCCACGAAGTTCAAAGGCAGAATGTATTTTCCAGGAGTGAGGCCCTGTTCATCTGGATAATTCACACAGACCAATGTCAACAGTTTTCAAAGGGATTTCTTTTTTTTTACTTTCGTGCAAACTGATAACCTCCTTTGTATCAGGGTGGCTGCATGAATTGATATTTCCAAAGCTTTTTGAAGTGAACCGCCTCCATCTGCAGGGTCAGCTCCTATTGCAGTTTTTTTCAACAACGAGAGAAAAGCTTTTATTATTGTTGAAAAAAATATTTCATCTTGACATTTCATTTTACGACTCAGTTGCAGCCAGCATAACTGCTGCCAATCTTCTTTTTCCTTGGTTACTTAAAATAGAGGTCGATCATTTCAACAAAAAAAAACAAACATTTGTTCCACATTTGTAACCAACCAGTGCTGACTTGGCCACTAGTTAATCCGAGCGCTGTTATCTCATATATTGGAGGAGAGAAAGGCACAGGTGGTGGTGTTGGCGCAAAATCCCCAAGCAAATAACGGGTACAAAGCAGCAGTTTGAGGAGGAACAGGCACACAGACAGTAAGACTGGCAGACTGATGGGGGACATGAGGAGAGACAGAGTGGAGACAAACAAGGGGGTGCAAAAAAAAAAAAAACACCAAAAGGGAATGAAGTTACAGTGGGGAGAAATAAAGCAGGCAGGACAGAAGCCTTCATCACAAAAGGCTGCCATGAAACAATGGCTCCCTGATGGAAAGAGGCAGCTGTAAACATGAACACCCCTGTTTGGCAGACCTGGAGGAAAGAGACAGAGACAGAGGGGACAGAAAGAGAGAGAGACAGAGAGAGAGACGGAATGGGTGAGGTGAGGGACAGACAGGCCCTGCCAAAGCTGCCCCCTCCCATGACACACAGCAGCACCTCGTTAAACCTGTCCCCGGGAGTCACAGGCAGATGCTCTGCTTTCCCTATGATAATGGCCGACCTGCTAAGCAGCTAGCGGCGTCACGCTCCTTTGAACAACTATTGACCTCAAAGCTGTCACTCGCTTACACACCCGCGCCGGTTCCAGCTCGCCACCCTCAGAATGGGCCTGTTGCATCACAAGCTTTAAGAGACGTATGAATATTGCTGGCAATCGAGCGTTGCATTAAAGGCCTTTTTTTTTTGCAGCTGATGTCATCTCCATAAGTTTGTGTTACGCTTCTGCGCTCAACTGCGCCGCATGTGGGCATCAGATCGCGCGGCTTCGGATTCATGATCACCAATTAAGTTTTAAGACCTTTGAAAACATGCTCCCCGAGTCTGTGCAAATTGGCATTAAGGATATGAAAGCGTTACCCATTAATGCACATTTATTCACCATTTTACATTAAGAGGACCCACTGCTGTCAGGCATCAAAGCGCAGTCAGCACGCGGAGCCATGAGTCAAGAGGAAGTAACCAGGGTGAAGGAGCGACAGAGGGGGGAAAAGAGAGAGATAGACAGAGGAGGAGAAAGCGGCAGTTCTCCAAGGATTAGCTCATTTAGAGTGCTTTGATCTGTGAGATCTTAATTGCTGGGTAGCACTGACAAGAGTCCTCATGGAGACTTAACAGCAGCAGCCAGCCGAGGCCTGCGCAGGGTGTTCCTCGCTCCTCTCCTTCCTTTTTTTGTTTCCTCATCAGATAAAGTCTACCCCCCACCCCCATCCCACACACACAGAAACACAAACACATCCGCTAGTCAAAATGTCTCGAGTTCAGATGGAGTCATACCATGGAAAAGTTTTCATTCACACAAAACTGGTGTGTTCACGGGAATGCCTGTGCTACATGTGCTTGTCCTCTAGGTGGTGCGTGCGCAAGATATTCAGATGTCGACAAGTGAGGCACGAAGAAGAGAAAGAAGCAGGATGTCGTCGGGAAGACAGCAGACAGGAATGGTCGCGTTATATCAGGTCATGTTGAACTTCGATGTCAGTTCATATTGCCTTTTAAATTTTTGTTGGAGGCAAGTTTGAAATTTTGACATTGAGTCAAGAGCATTCACATGACATCAGCATTTGGTCTCTCTGCTCTCCATCCACTCAGAGACTTGGCGGGGAAATGACAGTTCAGCTGATGAGCCCGATCGCCCCGTCCATACCTCTGCTCCGAGGAATGGCTCGTATAATCACCTCTCTTGATAAGGTGTGGTTACACTTATTACAGTTTAATCTGCAGTGCGATGAGTTTTACATATTTCCTCCCGAATACAATATAAAGGTATTCTTTTTCATCATGCTGCTATTCTGTATTGCCAGATCTCCTTTCATTACATATTTCCTGCAGCTCTCTGTCCTCTCAGTCCTTCTTGCAATTCTTGCAAATCAATCAATCTTTGGTTCAGCCAAATATTAAAGCCAAAAACTGGTTGAAACAAACACTCAAACCAGCATTGTGCTTTAGATTAAAAGTCTCATGATACGGGTTTCTTTGAAACATGCATTTTTGATTTCACATTTTTAATGTGGGGAAGAAGCTGGCATTTAATATGCCATTTTTCCCCCCCGTCAAGGCTTTCTCACTCCCTGAGATGCATGTAAAAGAGCTCTGTCTCAACTAATCTTCATTTCATAATAACGCTCATTGTCGCTGTTCATGAATAAATTGTTCCACCGCAGGATGCATGTGCTTTTTCTATAATCCCTTTTTCTTTTGCATCTTGTATCCTGTCTAAACACACGAGAAACCTTTTGCAGGAGAGTTATGATTTTTTGTGAGAGGGTTGATGGTCACAAGTCAGCAGTTGAATATAAATCTCACAGATAAAGTCTTCCGGAGAGTCGAGCCCTTTTGAGAGGAACCGAGCGCTCACCGTATTTGAGGGCAGCTTCGGCTTTTGCTAAATCCCTGTTTAACCCCGTATAGAGATCCAGAGGGGCTGACTGGCAAAGACTGGGGTTAAGGAGATCATTCAGACAGATGAAAACGATGCGAGGCCTCCTTTTTCTCCCCCCCCCCTCCCTCTGTCTGCCTTTTTGTCCCTGCATCAGACGCACAAACATCCCTGCACACACCCCATCACACACTTTATCTACTCTGTGCAACCTTGTACACCCGATTCCCTGTCTTTGGCTGTTGTCCAACTCCGCTGTCGTCGCCTTTCATCTCTCCAGCTAAGACAGGAACAGGCAGATTAAGGGAGAGGAAGAGTATTAGGGGAGCCATTCTTTCTGCCTCTTTGTGACGGGAGGGTTACTGTTAGCGCAGCAGAGGCCTCCCTCTGCTGAGTTTGGTCATTAGAGGGGCTGCAGAGCGGTGGGGGGAAAAGTAAGCCTGAGGGAGTGTTTACATTACAAGAATACTGATACTGCGAGGCTGCAGCCGACAAGCCCGTTGCTATGTTTGACAGTGAATTGTTGGCCGAAGTCAAACGCTAATGGGTTTATAAATGTCTGTAAATTATCAGAACCACACATGGGAATCCAACGAATTGAGCCTGCAACTTTTAAGGTATCTAGGTAAAGATATCACCAACCAAATCACTTTACAAAAAACGGAACCTGCTGCATGAGGTCTTGCTTGCTTTTGTAGGCAATTGAATAAACTCTTTGTAAAAGACAGGAATTGAGTAACCAGCAGGAAATTTACCAAAAAGCTTTTCGCGGTGATGCCACCAAACATTGTCTTGGAACGTTTGCATGTCGCTGTCGCCATCACTTGCTGACATGACACAGAAGCGCAGCATCGACTGTGTACACAGCAGCTAATCTTAGCATACTTACTGTAATATCTTCTTTCTGTACTCGACCATAACTCCACTCTGGTATATCTTGTACTTGTTTGGAGAATTAGGCAGCCAACTGTTCAGCAGAAGAATGACATGTCTTCATTGGACAGCTCCAACTGTTGATTACTAATAGGTTTAATCTACTTTGCGTCAGAACTGAAACCTACCATGTCTCAAACACTGTGGCTGATTCCAACACTGATGGAAAAGAAAGCAAAGGAAGAGAGAGCTGTGATGGAGGGAAAGCAGCACAAAGAAACTTCTTGGACATGGCAGGCTTCTGTTTCCCCACAACCACCTTTATTTGAATTTGAGCAGCTGTTTGGATAAAAGCCCTTATTTTGCACATACGCTGACACGCTGAGCACACTTGGCTGCTGTGTCACTGACTCCTGAAAACAGGGAAACCAAATTGGAAATCCCTTTTAAGGCTGGTGACAAATTTTGTCAAGATCAAATTTATTGTGTAGCAAATCATTGCTTCTACAATGGAAAATTCACTGTCAACGGCTTTCTTTCACTTGAGGCCATTTCAGACGGAAAATTAATATTTTCCAGTGTTTTCACACATCACTTCTTTCCGTTTTGTTTATTCAGCCGTTATTTGAACTCTGCCAGCTCGCCGCTGCACCTCCACAACCATGTCAGACATGGCCCCGATTTGTGATGCAACCGCGTTGCCTTTGCTCCTACAGTGTAACATTTGTCTGAAGAGGGGAAAAATAGCTTATCCAATTTCAAAAGTACAATGCAAAGAGTGAGCTTTTCATTAAATATTGATGTCACACGTGCGGTTAGTGGGGTGCGAGCGTCAGAAGGAAAACAGCATCACTTAGCGCCCCTGTGCTACCTTGCCTGACAGTGAGCGCTTGTTACATCACCCTTGAATCATTCATTCTGAAACCAGAAAGAGTTGAGGTAAACACAAAATCTGTGGAATGTAAAAGGGCTCTCTGGTTTCCACAGCGAATGATGAAAAGATCAAGGCACTCACAGTGAAGTATAGAGCTATACCTCCGATTACACAATCCACACCACACAAGCACTCTGAAACTTATTTGGCTTTGTTATTCCTTTTGTGCATATACTTCTCTTTGATGACTCCATACGCCTGAAACAAAGAACGAGAACTGGACCTCGAATTTCCTCAATGATGGGAACATTGTGAAATACGGTCGAACACTCACCAGTGCTAATCATTTTAATGAGCTGCACCATAGCGACACCAGGTTTTGGTGCAAAGGAAAAACTGATCCACTTATTCTTTTACGAGAGAGAGTTGGGTGAGTTTTTTAAGCCTTTTTTGTCATATTCTATTCATGCAACACGCATCCGGCTGAGCTGCAACAACTTTGCATCTTGGATAAATGTGTTTCACAAAATGTCAGAATATTGTTATGGAACTCGTGTTGACATCAAAATTCTCCAGCATTGATTCGCCTTATTAAAGATTCACGAAAATATGCAAATTGATAATTATTTTGAAGAAATAATGAGACAACACAAATCAATTTTTCATTCACAATGTTTTATCAAACATGTATTTCATTATCCTTCACAACCACACAATGAGCACCCAAAGTATTGACTTCTTGTCTCCTGGTGTGGATTGTTTCCACAAATAAAGAGAACTCATTCAAACCCAATCGTGCAGCTTTCAGTAAGACCACGCACACATGACATGTGAAAGGTTTAAAAAAAAAAAAAAGTTCAGGTCATCGTTTCAAACGAGCGACGTCCATTGTGAGAAAAATCCATATTCTCGTCCGAAAGTTGAAATCTGCCCAGTGATTTGAATTCCTAAATACAAAAACCTCGGCTGAAGTCTGAACAGTCGGGAGGGCTGTAGAGTTCCAGGAACAGTGAGAGCTCCTCAGCACCTGCATTTCAATTTGGAGAAGCACCTGGGTGGCGCTCTGTCAGCAGGATCTGCGTTCCAGTTGGTTGACTGGTATCGAAACATGATGACAGTGAAGGCAAGTCTCACATCGGCCAATGGAGTCATCAATAATAAGAGAAGGTGAAAGGAGTGAGAGAGTGTGTGTGCGTGTGTGTGTGTGTCTGTCTCTGTGTGTGTCTGTTTGTCTCTGTGTGTGTTTCTGTGTGTGTCTGTGTTTAGGGGGAGAGGGGGGGTTATCTGGGTACAGCACATGTACTTCCCGATGGGCTGCAGGGGGCAGACGGGGCCGCAGAGAGCCAGGATAGGGTATGACGCTCCTTGAATCTGTGATTTGACATGTCCTCTGCGTGAGAGTCTGTCAGAGGGCAGCAGAAGGTTTTTGAGGGCACCACTGCCTCCCCTTACGTCTGCATCTCTGGCTTTTATCAAAGAGATCTGACTGAGGGCACAGAGAGTGGCAGAGCAGCAGGGCACCCGCTGGAGGTGGTCAGCTCTCCAAGCGTGTTGAGTTGACGTTGCTGGACAAGTGTTGTCAGTCCTCCTCATCCACGTAGGTTGAGGGAAACCAGCCCACCTGAGAGATAGTAAACAAAATGCAAGTGAACCTTTGACCCACTTTGTTTCATTAAAAAACTTGATTAGTGCATTCCCAGCTTGAAACCCATTTTTTCACTTAAGGACTGATACAGTTGACAAAAGACCATCAGGAATTCTCCTTCAGTCTATCTGAAAGTCTGCATTATGTTTATTCTGCAGGTAAACCTCACCTGACCTGCAGAAATCACTTTACACAGTCCAAAGCAGAGAGGTGTGACCATGACTTTAAATCTCTCCCTATTCCTGCACGCTCAGTTCAAATGGCCTGTTCATTCGGGTGCACTGGAGTAGGGACGCCTCGCAGTCAGCACTGAGCAACACGGAGAGGACACTGCTCCTGTCCTCATGCGGCGTTTCACGCCAAGCATCTCATCCTGCTTGTTTGTTCTCAGCCTGAAGTCAATCAAGGGTCACCATCAAACAGTGCTCACACACCCAAGTCCCTTTAATTCTTTTGCCAGAACTTAAAATATACATTCTTTAAAACGCCTTTTGATCCAGACATTTGTCATGAACCTACCCGACCATCGACCTCCCCTTTCCACCAGCCATTAGACACCTTGGTGTAGATCTTGATAAAGTCTCCTTGCCGCAGAGAGAGCTCCCGCGTATCTCTACAGCAGAAGTCATATCGTGCCACTGCGACACCCACCACTCTGGGAGAGAAGACTGAGACAGAGCGAGATCTTATCTTACATTCGGGAGTTACTTTACAAAATGGGACAAATATTCACAGTACTAAAGAACGGAGAAACTCTGGGCGTGAAAATGGACAGAAAATACCAAGTGTGGACATGGTAGCAAGGAGATCGTCTGTCAGGGAGAGCTATAAGAACATAGATTCTGAAAATAAACAGATGTATACATTCAATTTAACACCATATGTCAGATGAGCTGTAGTTCCTGTGGGAAAATATCAATAAAAGAAAAAAAGGAAAAAAATGGAGGGCGGTAACAAAGGAATCAAATGAATTAATACAGCTGAGGAAATGCCTCTCAAGACAGTAACAGCAGCGTCTCCAGTAAAGGCTGAGCTGATTGGTGCTTCCCTTTGACATGCAGTAAACACAGGCATGTTTTTAAACCCAGTAAATGCTCACAGATGTTGTGAATCTCTGTCTACACAAACTCCTCGCACTATTTTTGAAAAGCAACGTGGCAAAGTGAAGAATTAAGAGAATACATCAGGGTTTTTTTGGTGGTGGGAGAGGAGAACTCTATCGGAGTTTCCAGCTTTGGCAGGGCCGGCCAGTTCAAGACGCAAGGTCACAGGTTATCATGGTCGTGCTGATCTTATTAAAAGTTAATGTTGAGCTCAGCTCAAGCAATGTATTCCAACTTATCAGGCTACACAAGGTTATTCCTGAGCACGCAGGTCACGGTCTCATATCATACGTGAACACAGGTGTTCACACGTTTGTTTGCCTTATCAGGGAAAATACAGACGACACGCCTGTGAAGATATGCCGGATGAAAGGGTTGCGTCTCTTTCCCGCCACACAGAAAGGTGCGACGTACCGAGGCTGCCAGACGCTTGAGCCCAAACATGCTCATGCACAAAAGTGCACACATGGAGAGATGGAGACAATCTAATTAGACGAGCATCACTTGGATGCAGCGTGTTTTGGGACAAAAAAAATGACCCATTAGCGTACATGAGAATTTAGTCAGTATGTCAGACGGTTACGACTTTTGCTGGACTAAATCACAACTTTTAATAGGTACTGAGCCCAAATTAACTGTTTTGTGCAACATATTTGTTATGGTTCATTAAGTGAAGCCATACAAACAAAAGCATGTGTGTGTCTCATTGTTAATGAGGTGAATTGATGGTGTTTTTCCGGTTTTTACAAAATGCAAATGCCAACAGTGGGAGCTTTGCCGTTTGTGCCACCGGCCTGTTGAAATTCACACAGTCTTGTTTACTAGATGGTGAACGTTGCTGGCAGAAATTCATAATATCTTTGAATTTCAATTACAGGCTTACGCGCATGGGTTTTCCCCACACGGCAACTCATGCAATCTGCAACATGACAGCAAAGTCGGATCATTAGATTACATTATTTAATTAAAAAAAAACAGTTTGGGTTTTGGAAAGCTGGAAATGTGCGGCAAAGAGGGAGACAAAGAATAGAAAAGCTGTACCTGTACCTGACCAGAAAGGCGAGGAGGAGGGAGGAACAAAGCTGCCGCCGCCAGGAGGAACTACAGAGGAGCGAAGCAAGAGATGGGGGGTTCAGGCCGTAGTGGGAGCAAAGAGAGAACATAAGCAAAGTAAACACAAGTTTGACAGAAGGAATGTGTGCGAGAGGGGAAAGGAGGGAGAGAAAGAGTTGTCAAAGTCAAAGAACAGGTGAAAAAAAGCAGATACGGCTGCGAGAGCAGGGTAAAAGAGGAAGGCAAAAACACCACAACCGAACACATCGTCACTTTACCTGCTGCATTTTTACGCAGCGTCGACCACGTTAGGTCGGGGTGACTGAGTAGGTAATAAGAAACTTGTGGAATGGATGCCTGAAAGTCTGTGATGTTTTTGTGCGTGCTTCCTTTTTTTTGTTCCCGCCTCAACCTAAAGTCCTCAGAATCAATCCAGCCGGATGCGACAGAAACACTGCGCAATAACAATTCAAAAATATGTGGAGACTTTCAACGCAGTGTATAAGGTAGTGAAAAGTAAAAATGTCTAGAAGCCTTTCGGCAGGACTTCTCACGTGTTTCAGTGAAGAGATGAATATTTGTTTGAATCTTCTTTTCAGAGAAAGTCTTCATACTGTATGTGAATGGCCAGGGTTTGGATAGAAAAGTTTATTTGTCCTTCTAGTTCTGTCTAAATCGAGAAGCTTCCACTACTTTACTTCACACAGCACAAAAATCCTCAAGACCAACACTTTTAGCTCTTCTCCCGGTGAGCTGAAGCAGCAGCATGTTGGTGAGTGAGCAAGGCGCGTTCACTGCACAGCCAATAGCTTCTGCTCCCACATGAAGTCCCGTCTAAGCCGGCAGACCCTCACGCTGAGAAAAAAGCCTCTTGGCAACAAAACAATATGGCCGCCTGGCTTCGTCCTCCTCTTTACAGATGGAGGCCAACACATGTCAAGTACCTGACCAGAGTACACTCAAACAACACATTGGTACACCGACAGCATATACGGTTAAGTACATTTGTGACCTTCTTACAAAGAGCTGTGCTATAGCTGAAGCTAAACACTATAGACCTAATGGAACAACTCAAGGTTAGGTCAGGGATGTGGCCAAATCCAGCTTTTACTTTTGTGAAGTACGCCATTGCGGTCAAGCCACAACGCTATTGAAACTATTAACATTGTGACAATTTCCTTGTGATTTTGCATGTTGTAAGATGACACATTTGACTTCCATTCATTGTTTTCTGAAATCACAGAGAGCGAAGTTACAATTAATAATTCAAAATCCCTGGTCGAACCTGTACAAGTCTAATAAATGCCAGCTTGTGCATTTATTACCCAGGTAAATGGACAACTGCCTCTCTACCCACAGTCCTCCTGAAGCTAATTCCTCGCACCACAGCCCAGATATAGTTTGGAGTCATTGCAATATTGTTATGAACAATCATCTTGGTGTACCTTTTTAAGAAAAATAAACTGAACACAACGTTGATTTCAACTGAGCTTTGCGTGCGTATTTGTCACATGACATGTCTCCAAAATTTTGCCCATTAATGCTCGAGAGCCTTGACTCAAATGCACTTATAATCATGAACCCAGAATAGCGTATCTCAAAAAGATCGATACTTAACAGCCGAAAAATTACTTACTATGAGAGACAATAGAGATCATTGCATTGCAAATGATTTGGCAGCGCGGGCATTCACACTCAAAGCACTTTCTCAAATTTAATTGAATATCCATGCTGGCTTTTTCCATGCAAATGACTGCAGAGTTTTTCATATGGCTTTATATCTTGTGATTGTTTGTGCAGCCTCGCGTTCTATTCTCTTTGCTGGGAGGTGTCTGTTTTCACATTCAAACCATTTCTTTATGGGATTTTTTTTCTCCCTCCTTTTTGTTTTGGCATGACATCTGTCTTTCCACGGAGGCTGTTTACCAGACAGAGAACGCAGTGCCCACACTAAGTCTGTCGACGGGGGTGGACGACTTAAGGCAATAATAATCCATCCCAGAATGCACCGAGGCAACGGCAGGTCTGTCAAGGCTTTCTCGGAGATGGCGGCGCCATGAATGGCAGCAATACACAAAAACACACCTCTCGCAGAGACGCTTTGAAGCCTGATGCGCTGGGAGACCGACGCTGCCAAAGGAGGCAGAGGGACAAGGATGTAGCAGAATTTTACATCTGAACAGACACAAAGGGCTAACTTTGACTTTGTTCCACCGTTCGTCTGCTCGCCTCGGCTGCTGATGCGGCGGCTGCGGTTGTTTACACGCACACCTCTCTTCAAGTTGAGACAGTTTACCTCCAGCTGCTTCCTGCTCTTTTAGATCAGATCATTTCTGCAAACTTTTCCCAGTTTTGTGGAAACAGTCGCAGTCCCTCGGTTGGACCAGGGGTATCCCCCAGGTGTGTGTCAGCAGGCGGCTGTCACATGGTCTGTTTTTTTTTTTTGGTTTTTTTTCTTCCCACAGCCAGCCCAAGTGAAATGTCATGTCCTGTCAGGAAAATTGTGAAGCCATCTCGGAGCTGAGCAGAGTGCGGAGTGTGACGTTTGGAGTAGCAGGCTCCTGGTGCTTGCCTGGGGCACTGGGGCCTAACTGGGACCTCGCTGGCAAGCCTAGTGAGCTGCCGAGGCTCCTTTATATTTCCCTCACTCACTGTCTTCCTCACTCTCGCTTTTGTCTTCCGCTCGCTCTCTGCTTCTCCCACTCCACACTGCCTCAGAGCTGCGCTGCAAAAAAAACAAAATCTCACCAAGCACATTTCATTTATTTCAAAGGGAAAGTATCTTATCAAGACATAATCACCTCAGAGTAAAAATGTTCCTGGAGTCTTTGTCTTGGATCAGTAAATTTGCCCAGATTTTTTCACTTGTTTCGAAAGTTTTAATTTGGTTGCAATAAATCTGTCAATGAAACAAGAAAACAAATCTGCCAATTGAAGAAGTGAAAACGTACTGAGAGAACTTCTCACAATAAGACAAATCTTGAAATAAGCGGGAAAATTTTTGATTTGAGTTTTGATTTCAAATCGTAGGACTTTGTTTATTGCAGCTCGGTCACATAAGAGACGCTTGGATCTGTCCTTGCCTAATTAATAGGAAATATACATTTTTGTGAGACATTTAGCTGTAATCTGTCAGTTTCTTTCTATTCTCAGATTTGTTATTCTTCCTTTATGATCTCTTTCGTGTTACATGAAGAGTAAAGTTCAATCTCATTGGATGAAGGTGCCGCAAATGGCGCCCCATTGTGTATCAAGCTCAACGACGCATCCTTTAAACCAAGGCACCGTCTACCATCGCCGCTTCACTTTCTCACCTCCGTTCCCACCGTGCTCTCCTCGCTCTCCTGCTTCCCCTGCTTACCGTCTCCCCTTCACGTCCCTGTCTGTCCATTTCATTCCATCCACATTCCCCTCCACACTCTCACACGCTCCGCTCCCACCTTGCTACTTCCTGTAATCTCCTCCTTCCTCAAGGCCTCCCTCTCATTCTTATCCTCCACATGCTGCCACGGAGTCGACGAGCATCTGCCTGCGTCCTGCCCGTAATGACACAGTGGCTCGACCTGTTCGACTCGAGCACGACAATGCATTTATTCATGCACGTCAATCCCAGTGGTTGAGCTCAACAATGCCGCTGTAAATAGGCTGTGGAAGACATTTGCGGCTTTATCGTGCAACACTTTGGTAAACAATGGAACGTGCGTGCCTCCTTTGGATGAGAAAAGGACCAATCGTGCAAGTTTACATGAATGTTTGAAACCAAAACCAAAAGCAATTCATCCTTTTTTTATGTTCATGTTTTTATTGTTGCAGTGAACCGGACTTTCTTTCGCCCTCATTAGCTGCTGCAGTAATGTCACCCTCTGTCCAGTAAAGACCAATCCGAACACTGGCCGCCCCGCTCCGATGGACCGGTCAAATTTGAGGCCCACACGCAAGCATAGACATTCAAATATTTAGAAGTTATGGGTTTGTTCAGTGAAAATGAAGCAACACCATCTTCAAGGTTCAAGTGTATATTTTGGATCTAAATGAGTGTTAGAACAGCTTAGTGACAAAACGAAATGAATGAAACAAAACTGAGTGAAAATCTCCCATGGAAAAAGTGCTGCTGTCTTCTCCCTCCGGCTTTTCCACAGGGACTTGTGTTGGCTCATTATGCTGTGCTAAATATTTCCAGCATGTCGAAGACGTCAAAGATAGGACTGCCCTGAGTACAGAGGCACAGTTTTAACTTGAGGATCTCGTAACCGAGCAAATGCTCCGTCAGCAGGATTTTGTAATGTAGGCTGGGACAGTTTTCTACAGTTCCTCAAGGTGAGGGTGAACGGTGCGCCGGCTGGACTGTTTAACAAGAGGCTGGATGTTGTGGCTGACATCCTGATTTCAGTAAACTGTTTCTGGCTTCAGCGTGCAAACATGGGAAAATACAGACTCCTGGATGTTTCTGTCATATAGACAAGCTTTACAAGCTAAGGAAACTCTCCTGGGAAATGCAAGGGGAAAAAAACTGTCCGGACTGCACCTGAACTGTTCGGACGAAGCCAAAGCAAAACCCTCCGGTCCCCCAAACGGGTCAAATCAAATGCTCCCAACGTCTTGGAACGAGAACCGCATCAAGATCTAATCTGAACTCGCAGCATTTCCTTCTGACAGACGGACAGCGTCAGTGAAGGCACCGGTATGTTTATGAAGCAGACTCACCACTGCCATCCACGGCAATGGCCCTGGGCGTGTTTCCATTGGACAGTTCCCTATAGGGGACCTGCAGAGTTGTGTCAAGACTGCTGAAACCCTCTTTCAGAGAGTGCTGCTTGTAGTACTCCACCAAGTCCTGTTTGAAAACAAGCAGAGGAAAACAAAATATACCCTTAACATTGGTACTCCAGGGAAAATCCACGTTTGCAACTACAAAGTAGTGAATGTAGAGACATACACTCAGGTTAGGTTGTTACCGTTTCACACTACAAGAGGACTTTGAAAGGGGTTCTATGCAGGGGAATGCAACCCTGTTTGTTTGACATTTAGGGGAAGCGCAATAATTGGATGACAGTCCAAGAGCGTAAGCTTCAGGTCATCAGAGCTTAGTGAGCATGCACAAGAACAAAAAAGAAGCTATATTTTTATCGCTGTGCAACATTAAACTAACATTTTTACAAGTGAGAAAGCTGAATTTATCGAGAGAGAGAGAGAGGGAGAGCAAGAGAGAGAGGTGCAAAACTGTGTAATGTCAAAGTGATTATCCTCATTGATGCTGCAGCAGTTTGTAGAGCCGGGGAGAAAAAAAATCCATACAAAGTTAAAGCCTTTACCAGCACGGTCTTGAACAGCCGACTCTCAGCGATGTAAAAGCCCCCATCCTTGGTCAGAATCTTAATGTGCTTGACTTTATCGTTGAACCTGTGGAGGATGAATAAGACATGGGCTGCTAATCAACTATACATGCTTCCACATCAATTTAGTCTCGATGGTGAACCGTCACGAAGGTCTGCCGGAGCTAGCAGTCGGTTGCCGTGCTGAGCCAAGCAACTCCTTGACAAGAGCACTCCTGCTTTACTCCTGCTGTTGAAAATCACATCCCCCAATTCACTCATAACAAGTATTATAAGTGGGAAAAAAATTCTACCTCATCATATGTGTTCAGAACAGAACTTTAATGCAGGATGATGACGATTTTGGCTTTTTTCTAAAGTTCTTAATTTTTTTTTCTAGTCAGGGTTTTAAGGTGAGTCTGAAATAGTCTGAAGTCTGAAAAGTGCTACAAACTGTGTTTTATTCCATGTCGACAGTTCATTCATCTTTCAGAGTCTTTGGAACCTCGGAGCTAATCGAGATTAAAATGGACATTTCAAAGAAAAGGAGCTAAATAGAGCACAGAGTAATATTTTCATCAATAATGTGGTTTTCCTTCTGTCGTATAAAAATAAGGATGTGTTGGGATTGAGGCCATCTTTGTCACATCATGCTCACGATCAGATCAATGTTGCTTGCACACAGAAAAACTCAGAGTCTACTTAAGCTGATGTCCTCCAAAGTGTTTTGGGACATCAAATGAAATCGTTAACGCACTGGTGAATCGAAATGACGCAACAACCAGATTTGCCGTCATCATACACGATAGCTGAAGCAAAACTTTAACACTGAGGCTCAAAGCTGGGCGAAAAGTTCATACGTTTCTCTTCATAGTTTGTAAAGGTTTGTTTAGGAGTAAAACTGCAGCAAGTGTTGCAGATCGTCTTGGCTTCTTTATTTTGTTTTTGTTTATGTTTGCAGAAAGATCGACAAGCAGAGCTAAAAATAAATCTTGAAAAATGGGGCGCCACACTGCACAATAGTCCAACCTGAAGCTTGAGCTCGTGCTAAATAATTGAGTGGCTAAATCATCATATGTCATGTGGGAATCACAGTTCAGGCTTTGCACTGGTAAAAAGTAACGCAGGCTAACCTTGAAAATGTATGCGCAGTGTTGAGTGCATACGTGCTACAGGCACAAGTAGGGGTGTGTTGAGGAGTCAGCCGTCTATATAACATTTATTCCATATGGTGATGCGAAAGCTACAGTGGAGGTTGATCCGCATTGTAAATCTCCTGGTGTATAACGAATACTTGGAATCTGGTCATGTTGCAAATGCACTGATACATTATGAATATACGGTCTGGAATACATTACTAATGTGGGTTGAGGTATAAACTGCGTAACACGTGGAGGCAGATGAGTCCTGTTTGGTGGCTGCACAGTGTTTTCTCTCCTCCTATAGGCTCCCAAGGCTGCGAGTGCACACAAAACGCTGCTGCACACACAGACGCAAACTGACCACTTGTAGAGTTTGACATCACACAGTTCCAGATGATTAGTAGGAGCTCGCCGTATGAAGCGCCATTATCTCAAACGGCCATCCTGATAATGATCTTAAGCATCGAGACAGGCAATTAGGATTGGAGCGTTCAGCGTTCGGCCCGGCACATCAAAGCTCCGAATGAGGGGAACGGTATGAGTCCACCAAACCAAATGGGCTGAAATGGCGTGTCACCAGCTAAATAGTCCTAACATCCAAACACGATTTCAGAGTGCACCCTCAATCGTTATAATCTGGCGCCGCCGTCATCCCGGGTCAGGGGGACTCGCTCACCCCCCCCCCCTTTTTTATTCGTTCTCGTAGAGTGAACGAGCTTTGATGTAGCCTGAAACATATTCAGCAGTAGGATGGACAGGCTCATATTTGAAAAGAGGAATATGGAGGCACTCAACTCGCAGATAAAGCAGTCATTTACTGATGCCTGAAGGAACGTATGTTTTATCTACGACTGAAGTGTGCGGCAAGCCTCCTTTTGAAATCCATTTCCAACACCGATAGGCGAGGAGTTTCAAATAGCATGATGCAAAGCTATCAAGCACTCCTTGAACATATGTCTGGGACACAGACAATAGATAGATGGCAAGATAGACCATCCAATTTCACCCCCTTCCCCAAGCTGCACTGCACACTTTTGCACTGATTTGAACTGCAGCAAAGTTTACATAACATGTACAAAAGGCACAACGCCTCGCTCTCCACCCAAACGAGAAAAAAGTACTCTGCGCTCGTTTCCTGTCGCGTGGGAAGTTCTCAACATGATGACAATTTAGAGTAAACACCAACATCTCTTTCCAGGGAAAGTGCCTCTGTTACAACAGATAATTAATTACTATTAGGAAACATTCCTTTCGTGCTGAGTCATTCCTGTGACAACTGTTTACCGCAAGGTTTGGCAATTACTCGGAGCAAATATTAACTGAAAAAATTTTCCCCCCAAAGGTCATACAGATGGTTTTGTCATGAACAATACAAGCTAATTTGTTGTTTTCTTTGCAAACCAGTTGTGGGAAATGGCATTCACATCAAACAACCACAATACCAGTCCAATACATGTTCAGCATGATCTCACCTAAAGGGCTTCCTCTCTGGTCTCTGCTTTGATAGTAAACAGGGTCGATAATCAGCTACATCATTAAAAAGTGTGACAAAAACCCAGAAGAGGCCGGATTTCACCCAACAGTTTGTCAAAACCCAAACTTGGGCCACATGATGCAACACTTGCTAGACAACGTTTTATTCTTGCTCTGGTTGTTTGGGTGGAGTGACCTTTTTACACTCTGTTCTGTCCCGCACCATCTGCATGTCAGTATTAGCTGTGAGTCATCACACTGGGCAAACATTTCTATTCTTCAGCTCCAGGCTGCTCATGACTCTGCCGAAGCTCGAACTTCTCACTGCCACCAGAGAGCGACGCAGCGTGGTCTCCTCCTGCTGCTGTCCGACCACTTCACCATTTGATGAGCAGTCTGTTTCCAGACATCGCAGTTGTAACGAGCCGGTTGTTGAGTGGAGGCACTTTGTTAGCTCGAACAACATTTCTTGCCACGTGTCTGCCGTCGAATAGATAAGGTGTGTTTGCCCACAGGACTGCTTGCCCGCTGAACGTGTTTGTGGAGCTATTTTAGTTGAGTGCTCGCGAAAGAAAAAATGGCAGGTAAGGGAGTGCGCGGATGAACGGGAAGCACCTACTTGATGCTGATGGCGTATTCGGTGCACTCTTTGCTCCTGTGGCGGACCAGGTAGGTGCTATTTCCTCGGTCCAGGAGCTCCACCTCGGCCTGGTATCTCTCCATGGGCCCTGCGAACCTGAACCATTCATGAACAAACCACTGCACTTACACTGCGGTCAATCATTCTGAACATAAGGATGAGAGGAGCCAATACAATCAATGCACCGGGCTAAGAATGACTCGTGGGTATACAGAGTGATCATTTATTTCCCCTACTTACCAGAGCTGGCCAGAGTAATCGACAGGTTTTGGGACCTGTCGTACAAAAGAATTATGGTTATTTTGTGTTCTCACGGAGTCAATAAGAAGGGTAATGTGATATTCAAGCCACGTCTAATGGCCAAAATCAGTCTTGGGCGGTGAAGAAAAATAATGGAGAGCGCAACATTCCTTTCAGAGACATCAATCGCCGCCATCATCCACTGAATGGATTGAAATCACACTAAATGCATCTTATTGATCACAAAAAAATGCACACTTACACATGGGCACGGCCTCACAGCATCACTTGGAAAGAAGCCAATCTTGCTTGTCGCTGCGATTTTGCCCTGCGAAAAGCAAGCGCTTGTTAATCGCATTATATTTGTCTGGGAGCAACTATACTTCTCTCCCTCCCTCTCTTTTCTTTCCCTCCTTCTCTTCCTTTGCTCTTCCCCTCCCACTCTTGCTTCAATAAATCCTCAGCAATTAGCACACAACAAGCAGTGCATCTAATTTGCAGCCCAAGTTAATTATGGTTTAAACTCTGCCGGCAGTTAGATTTGTACTGCATCAAAACAAGAGCCTCGTTTAACACTAAATAATGGATCTTATTTTGGCCTTTGAATACCCAAACAGCGTGAGCTCTCTGGCTCGGGCTAAGGACTAGCAATTGCATTTTAGCTAACCAGCCTGAAGCAGTCACAGTGCTTTATGTGAAAACCATTAATTCCTCCAACGAACGCAAAATAGACTGACTTTTTTCATTCTCTCAACATTTTGGTGGCGCGAATTAAGTTAATGTTCATAAAGACTTCCCCCTTACATAGATTACGCCGTATATTTTATGAGGCAAATTGTCAGTAACGTTCTTGATCCCGCAGACGCTAACAAGAACATGTAGCAGTATTAGGCGCCTAGAAAATCAGGCTCTTAGTTCGAGGTCAATTTGAAGTCCATTGAGTGAGTCTGTGAAGAAAGGGAGTGGCAAGGGCATGTGGAGCTCTTCATTCAGCTTCCTGGCCTGGTTATGCTTTTCTCTTCACTCCTCTTTATTAGAGTATGAAATGCTTTTTGGGACCGTGCAAGCCCTGGCAGTAACTAGATTGGAAAGCGAATCTTTACCCATCTCTATGATTCATTCTGTGTAATAACATTTCATCAAAGGTTTTTGAGAGCCCTTCCCTATTTGTTATGCCTTCGATAAGCGTATGATAAAGATTAAACTTATTACTCTGTCGGCATAAACAGGCAGCAGCCAAAGGATCAAATGAAATTACAGTGATTGATTGTATTGTTCTGCCGGTGGGATGGGGGATAATTGCCTTCTGGGTAACAGGGGATATGAATTCTCCATGTTCTGTAATTCCATCCTCTGGCGCCACTGGGGACGCCGAAGATTAAAGGTACCCTGTAGAGTTTTCATTGTAAACAAACATGGTTTCGCTGAGATTCAGTGTTTCTCTCCAAAATGCATTGTGCACAACCAAAAGACCCGACAAAACCAGCGGAAAACAAAGCCTTTCATCGCACGCGTTGGGACCTTATTGTTTCAGATTGTTCCACGCGTTACCGCCTATTTCATTAGGGCAGCTTAAATTCTCGAGCTCCTTACTGCCACCAGCTGTTGGTCTGCATCGCCTCAGAAGATTATTAGCAGAGATAAAATCTGCAGACTGAGTGTTGTCAAACTGTGAACATTTTGCGGTTAAGGAAAAGAAAACTGATCGCCGATGATGCTTTCTTCTGTGAGGTTGAAGCTCAGAAGCCCGGCGCTACTTAAACCAGCACTTTCATGACTTTTGAGGACAAAAGGAAGCTACGTTCAAAGAGTGGTTGAAAATGAAAAGTAGTAAATAAAATGAATTCAAGTTTTATATGCTGTCTGTGCAATAAGCAAAACCTGGAGTCGACACCGTCTACACACCTACTGATTTAAAACGACTGACCTTCAACCAAAGAAATGAGTTTGTCAGTAGTAGATGGGCACCGACAGGTCCGCTTTCATAAAGCACATCAAAAACAGGAATTCTGTCAACTCACGTGTGCACACACGTCTTGGTGTGCGCTGCGTGGGAACACACAAACACAGTGGGAGTAGCTGCATCAAAGCACTGCCCTACAGTGCTACCAGTGGTTGTGAATTCAAAAGGATAGCTTTCAGTTAAGCTAATTACAGCATGCACAGGACAGGAGCACACAAATGTGCGTTATCACATAATTCCTCTGATTATCCCCTTGCAGCATGCGCGGTTGCCATGGCAGCAAAGAATGCAGTGCCATCAGGTCGGTGGCGTGACATTCTGGTGGCCCCTCCACCAGCTTACAAGAAGTCTCCCGGCATTCATGTCCTCACCCTCCACCTTGTGCTCTCTCACAACAGAGAGGAACACGGAGCATAGGAAATCGGGCTAACTGCCTACTCCCAGCCGCGCCGTTGGCAAAGACTGCAGTGCGATTGGAGCAGCACCAGAAGGCGGATGAGGCTTTAATCCCACCGTAAAGCGGGGCGAGAATCAGCGAGGGAGGCTGCCGGAAGACCCCAGATAAATCGGCATCCTTTCAAAAATAGATAAGGTCAAACAGTCTCAACCGCTGGCTGACCTCGTGAGACGCTTGCTAAATGTGCCAGTACATGAGGTTGTACACCGCCATTAAAACATCCTCCTGAGGCCCAAGGATCTGCTGTTTTATTGTTTCACTGTGGCACTCAATTAATCAACCGAAACCACTAATTGGTTAGATCATCCGATGCGAGCTCTGATTCAATCTTGGCGCCGACGGATACCCCATTTGTAACGGAGCCAGGGTCCACCGGAGTTCACGCGGCCCTTCAGCTGAGATTTCTAATTGCGGCTGACCTCATCACAATGTCATATTTGCAGCTTGCCTCACGGAACACAGATAGTGACAAACAACGCCAACACAAGTTTGCGATTTCTAAAAGGAGGAGGGTCGGAGGGAGATGAATTGTTGATGCCTGCAACCATACACCTTGGAAAGCGTTTCCTCTTCTTTGTCACGTTGTGGTACCATCAGTGTCGAGGAGAGGCATTAACATGGAGCTCACATTCAAACCCATGACATTGCAAAGGTATTGCGTGCACCACCAAGCCAGTCAGCCATAACATGTTATTTTTTCATAGAGTCACAGATGTCGAGATAAAACGAGGGTGAGCCGAGTGACACGCACCTGCCACCAGGAGCTGTGCAGGTCGGCAAACATCAGTTCAATGACATCCCCCGCATGAATGCTTAGTGGGGGCCCACACTGGGGACAGGGGATGCCACTGTAGTCTCTGATCACAACCATCCTGGGTAAACCTGGCAGACAGGAAGCACAAACACATTCAGACTTAGAATTCCAGACACTTATCTGAGAGTCACAGTCGGAGGATTGTAGGGCACTGAGACCTTTTGCTGCCTGATTGTTAGAACGCGAGTCTCAAACGGTTTAGACGATGTCTGACTGCGAAAAGAACTTTTTTTTGCAGAATCCTGAAATAAAACAAATCTTAACATACTCAACAGAGCATTTTGTCATGAAATGTCCCAACATATCCCTCAAAAAACGAAGCTGCCCATAGAAAATGTAAACATTTACTCCCTGAATATGTCCTTATGATTCCTTCTTGGTGATGAGCAAAAATGCTGCTCTTCTTCTGAAAGCCACTTTGCTGACCAGCTTAAGATGATAAAAAGCACCTGCTTCTGCACTGATCACTTTAAACGCGGCACCTTTCCAAACATGGCCCGAGAGCACAGGGATATATATATCAGGAGTGTCAAACTCATTTGAATTCAGGGCCCCAGACAGCAAAGCTAAATCACAGATGGGTCAGACAAATAAAATGAATACAACAAGCTATAATCTATGATGAGTACCAAGCCATTTTTCACAAAAGTATATCCAAAAATTTCTCAACAAGTTCGAGCATAGCCCACTGTGATAACCTCCAAACATAAAAATCAGTTCAAATCTGTTGCTTTTATGGCTAAATAATATCGGACACCTTCCGGCTGCACATTTCTATGAAATCACCAGTCTTGTGACTTTTATACTATTTCCTAGCAAAAATGTAGCCGAGCTTTTGCTACTCTATAACACTGGCGTTGCTGGAATCTGCTGTTATATTCAGGGTTACAGTCTTCTGTAATACGAGTTGATCTTAGTTAAACAGAGCCCCCAAAGCCCCCCAAAAAGGTGCTTTAAGTGACTCTTCATCTGATTACATGATAGTTGTATTTCCTAATCGTCCCTGGAGTCATTGACGATTGAGGTGCTGCAGTTTTGGCTGTCGCGCCATCAGTGGACACACCCCCACAGTAATGCTGGTAAAGTTTTCATCCAACGTGCACGGAAACGTGGACTCTGAAGGCGATCATTTTGATCGAGGGCACAACAACCGCGCCATCCTGAAAAAGCAGCAATTTGCCGTCGCGGGGAATTCATCTCTTTGATTCCTGAATAGCACGGCGCCGCTCCTTTCCCCCGGCCCGGCAGACAAATACAGCCACGAGCGCGAGGCTAAGGCCAAGACTAAACACCCCTGCCAACTTAAAAGACACAGCCACTTACTCTCCCCTGACTCACACATCTCGCTCCCTCCGACAGATCTCCCTTCCAGCCGCGGCTCCCCTGCAAACCAGCCCGAGGAGACTATTAGCTGGCTGTGACCTCAGATGAATGGAATATCTCACATTCATGTTTTTAATAAGAACAATAAGCACGGCTGTCTTCCTCATAAAGCCCCTTATGGAAATTGATTTCTCACAAAGGCATAGCTCAGCAGTTGAGGCTTGAGCCATGCGGGCTGCTGGGAGTGCTTTTCTTCCAGCGTTTCTCCTGCCGCGGTTATAATGATTCCACCCTCCTCGATTCATCTCAATGTCGTCGAGGGTTTTAGCTTCACGGCGAGCAGGGGGTTCTTTTGGCGCTCTGTTTAAGGATTCCTTCGGCACCCGATTATTCAATGATTATTCTTGCTCAAGTAAATTTGTCAAGAGTAAACTGTTGATTTGTTTCCTCGAAGTCGGGTGCGCAAACAAGCAATTCCTCTCGGAGCTGATTCCTGAGGGCATTTTGTGAATATGGAAAATAAAAAAGAAAGAAAGAAAGAGGCGAGAAACACATGAGATGAAAAACATACCAACACATCTGAAGGGGTTAGCTTTAAACCTCAGTCTGTCTGCTCCAAGTCTCACCGTGGCCTCTGACTAACCACCTCCTTTTCATCCTGTCTGCGCTTCTGTTTTGCTACAGAACTGAGATGAAAGCGGCTTTAAGAGGTACCGAGTAAAGCCCTTAGCAGTTTCACAAAAGTGGTCAAGCCACACTGACCTGGGTCTGGTGGCGTTGTGTTTTCCTGTGAATGGAGGGAGAGAGACAGAGACAGAGACAGAGACAGAGACAGAGACAGAGACAGAGACAGAGACAGAGAAAAAGGCGTTACGAAGACAGCAAGCACAAACATGCAGCATTTAACAAAACTTCATTCAAACATCCTGAACAGGATCAGTCTGACCTGAACAATGATCCAGAAACTGTTTTTAGAGTCTTTCTTCCGGAGAGAAGATTCAAACTTTAGAGGTAAAATACTCAATTTGGTGATGCTTATTTTGAAAACTTGTTGGAGCATCCCAAAGTGCAGTAAGGGGGAAATGTACTTCTAAACAGGTTATCCTGGTTGTTTGTTGTTGCTGTGAGGTGGTAGGAGTATTTTTCCACAACGAGTATTAACTACAAAGTAAAAGAACTGTTGATTTTCTGCCTGAAAAGTAAATGAGAGAGTGCCACAGTTTGAGTCATGGATTTTGATCGTGTTTAATTACAGTTTTGTTTCAATTTGGAGCGCAGTCGTTTGCCACCTACATTTTTCAAAGAAGTACAAACTGCAGGAGAGCTTTCGGGAGCACAAACAGAGCTCCTGCTGCTGCTCGTTCTCGGACTCCATTGAACTCGTGGGTGGCACGCTTTGTTCAAGTCTTTGAGTTAGAGAGTCCTGGCATCTAATTAGCACCCAAAATCAGGAAAATCACTCCAAATGTTGCTCTGAGGGGAGAGATTAATTTTGCGATGAACTAAAATAGGCATTTAATAAAAGGCACCTAATTTTCAAGCATTCTTGAAAGTCGTGTCAGATAAAGATTAGTGCGTGATTTTTTTTCTGAGATAAATTCAAGAAACATCCTCAGACAGCTGCTCAGACCATCACAGGACAAACACAGACAGATGCTCACAAACTAGATTAACAAGCGAATCTTTAGACAGAGGAAGTAATCCAGTACTTCAATTTAGAGTAACGATGAAACCATTAAGATATTTTTTTTTCATGTGAAGTGACCTTGTGAATAAAGCAGCAGCTCAACAAAGAGGAAAGGCACTTTACAATGTTTACCAGGACATTTGAGTCATAGAAACCAACCAGGCTTTTATTGTCAATCACGAAATTCCTCTTTTTCTTGTCCAATGACAAAAGGTGCACGTGTGCTCGGTGTGCACATGCACGGAAGGACATCTGCTGTCTTATGCACCGCTAATTATGTTAGCTCGGGTGGCTTGAGTCAAAGAAGACGAAGAGTCCAGGTCCTACCTTGGGTCGCGGCTTGACAGGATCTGCAGTCAGGTGAGAAACAGATACAGTGAGAAGAATACGGGATGAGCACGAGGTGGCTTCCTGACATACAACCTCAACTGTCAACCTCTGCAGGCCCCTCGTCACGCCTCTGAATGTATAAAGACCGCAGCACTTCTGCTGCGAAGGGCTTGTCAAAGGCCTGGGCTGGCTTCAGTTGGTGGGGACTGTAGGAAGGGTAATGTGTCTGAACTGCACTGCCACACAGTAGGACGACGTAGCCGTTTAGTCCCCAAAGAACTGCTGAACAAGTAGTACTCGGCCGTTTCTCCCTCGAGTATCAATGACCTCGACCAAATCTTTTCATTTTAGCGAATTAAAGATCAGAAACTCAAGATTTTCCTACTGTATTTTAAATTTCAGAGCACATTAGCTGTTTGATACGTGCACAGGTGACAATGTGGCTCCAATGTGTAGCAGTGAAGAGGACGCTTATGTTCAAAAAGTGAAGAGGTCCTACTCAGAGGGACATGAATGTGCTCTGTAAATTTTATGCCCATCTGCCTTTCAGATTCTCATATTTTGTGTGTACGGGCAGAGGTCGAGTGGTCGGTGCAAGGAGGAAGGTCACCACGAGTGTTGCATTTAAAGAAACAACAGGTTGGCAGAGTCCCTGACTCACCTGTTCTCCCGCAGACTCCCAGTCGACCCAGACACTCCTTATGAGCCCCCAGGCCGCATTTCAGACAGAGGTAACCCTGGTTAAAGATCCCCCTGGAGACAGTAAAACACAGAGTCCATCCCATGTGGTGTCTTTAAGAGAGGCTTTGACATTTTGGATTTTTTCGGGCTCGAGACGCCCTGTGTCTCCAGAAGAGACACGACACGGGAAATGTCCTTCAGCTTCCCAAAACTACCGTAAGTGATCCTTCCTGCTTTTCTTTCCTTCAGAATAATATTCATTTTAATTAATCACCACAAAACTTGCCCCAGTTAGGTGAGGGCCTGAATGTATAACAAAAAAAAAAGGCAATTTAAGTTGAGCGCCTGAGGAAAAGTGACAGAGGACTTAAAAAATGAAATGTCATTGTGTTCTTTCTTCCCTTCAATATGAAAAAGATCTGACAGAATACCATCGAAGCAATAACACATGATGGCTTTCTATCCGGGAACAATATGTGTAGCGATGGTTCAAGTTCACCCCGTTTCGGATATAAGCAGGCGCAAAGTTTTGACCGAAGTGGGAACTTAACAAGTTTCTATCCTTATTTGAAAAAAGAACAAAAGAGAGTCTGATTATTGTTACCTTAGCAAGAGGTGACAGAAGCTACAGGACGTGATCCGTTCAAAGGTGTGCATCTTGAACTGGTGGGAGTTGTGGTTTGCCTTCTCCGGTCGGATATTTGATCTGAGGAAACAAGGCAAAGAGAGGTTGAAGTTCTTCACCTGATTCATTACCGTTCTCTCGATATCCTGGGAGAAGCGTTTCAGTTCAGCAAAAACAGAGCATTTCACCAAAAACTGTCTTTCCTTGATGTAATTATTGTATCTTGGAACTTTTCTCTAAATTAACTACAGTTGTGCTGCAATGAGCAGTTCTTTCCTTCAGTTTATTACCATTCCAACCCAGCGTTCATTCATAAGTGTAAAGGTTGACGGCGACCCATCAAAATGAATGTATTCCTGATAATAGACCGAGGCAGCCCGTCTGGTACATGAACAAACATGACAGACACAAAAATAAGTTGGTGTATTGAACCCACCATCCAGCAGCCACTTAAATTGAGTGCTCTCATAAGTGACTCGTTCATCAGGAGCCCACATCCTTTTTAAGGGAGGTACAATTTTCCATTCTGAATTGGGCCCCTCTCAGTGCCATTACTCAATGCACAGGGGTGCATGGGGCTGTTTTCAGACACAAACCGTGTGTCTGGAGCCAAACACTTCCCAGGCTGCTGTGAAAATACTTCTCTTTTCCTGAAATTACATGGAGCGTTTTGGGCAGGGGTCGAAAGCTGAGCGGTAATAGATGCGTTCCGACTCCTATGCGGCGATGTAAACTTTCAGCTTGAGTTCCAAACATTTCACATTGTTTAACATGCATTCCCAGACCCGCGTTCGCTGCACGACTAAACATATCTCGAATGATTCTCAACAATAAACCAAGCAAACAGAACAGAGAGTCAGCATGCATATCAGATGTTTTATTCCCACACATATACATCCCCAAACACAAAAGCATCTGTTAAGTCAATGTCAAAGCGGAGTATTCTCCAGATCAACATAACAAAGGGTGCAATAGATGTTCGCATGAAAAAAAAACTCACTCCTGCTGTTACAAAAAAAAAGAGAAATACATGGTATATATACATATATATAAATATCTATTGTATCTGTGCAAGGCACTGATTTGAAAAGCTATCAAGAAAGAGTGACTTCTTTGTAGTTCTGCAGCTCGAAGCATGTATGGAAACATGTTTTGTATGACGTGTGTGTGTGTGTGTGTGTGTGTGTGTGTGTGTGTGTGTGTGTGTGTGTGTGTGTGTGTGTGTGTGTGTGT
>JASSRZ010000042.1:3871930-3914118 GCA_032164315.1 Malacoctenus gilli | reverse complement strand
GTGTGTGTGTGTGTGTGTGTGTGTGTGTGTGTGTGTGTGTGTGTGTGTGTGTGTGTGTGTGTGTGTGTGTGCAGATTGTTTACTTGAAAAATAAACAATGAGTCAACAGAGACACCTGGTGTGATAGCATGTTAATGAAGTGTTGTGCCCCAGTGGGTTTGCATGAGGTTCAGAGTGTGTTGATGGTTCCAGAAAACAAACTGTCCAGAATCCTGTGTGTCTTCTTGGACCTGTCACATTTTTCCAGAGAACAGATGATGGGCAGAAATGGGTGCTGTGAGTCTTTTGCAGGTAATGGGAGGTGTCGATGTCATCCAAGGCAGGCAGCTGCTGGTTTATGATGCCTTGTGCCATCTTCATGGTCCTCTGCAGGGCCTCCTTTGCTGTTGCTGCACCACACCAGGATGTGATCAGATATGACGACGCCTTCTATCAAGCAGTGGATGCTAACTGCTGTTCTGACAAGTTTACCTTTCTGATTGTTCTCAGGAAGTACAGATGCTCCTGTGATTTTTTGACGAGGGTTGTAATGTTTGTTGTCTATGAGAGGTCTCCAGAGAATTTGAGGTTATCCCCACCCTGTCCCAGTGGTGGATGAATGCCCCCCCATCCCCCATCCCTCCTTCTGAAATCTTTCAGAAGCTACTTTGTTATTCTTTTAATGTTTTTGTCACTGTTCTATGACAAGTCCTTCCTTTCACACTGATCTGTAGTGTTTAAATAATCTACTTGAAATTGGCCACTTTATGTTCCTGCTTAAGTCACTTTATTTCATCGATGAAATTTAAAAATATTTTATCTTTTTATCGATGTGAATTGTAAGAATTAAAAAAAAGTTTAAAGGAGACGGAAAAAACATTGCATTTCTTTTGTTTGATCTTCAGTTGTGTGAGCTTAGCTTCGCTTGAGAGACGATCTTTTGTTTGCTTTTTTTATATATTCAAAGAAACTATCCATTTTTAAATGTATTTTTCCATTTGGCCACATTCAATTTTACATTTTATTCGGTTATCTTTTATTGATTCCTTTCTTAAAAAATCAAGATACTGTTGTTTTTCCTTCGCACACTGCCGATGTAAAAAAAAAAAAAAAGACAAACAAGCACGACACCGGAAATGGGAACGCACATAAAAAAAGAGAAGCTGAACCGTCAAAACATAAACAGAGCAGCAAAGCCTGCGTGAGCGCTGCTCGCTGGCGTTGTAGACGTGACTTTTCTACAAAGCTTCATGCACGCATCCCTCATGTCGTGTGTTTTCCGCCAGAGAACTCCTTGTCGAGGCACTTAGCTGCTTTGCCGAGCAGCGAGCTGGACGGAATAAATCTGCAGTAAAGATTAGGACTGAACTAAGAAGTACGCCTCGTCGGGCCTTCGAGTAGAGGTAACATTAGCTCCGTGCTAGTTAGCGACCACAAGCAACGCTGCCCCGCTGGCTCGCTTTTTGACAACCGGCTGGCTGCTTGTTGAGCACGACTGACAGCTGTATTTTACTTTCAATATTTGTTAGCCCCGCTCATGCTAAGTGAGCATTAGCTGCCCCGCAAACAACAGTGGCAGCTGTCGCAGTTTGACGGAGGACAATGCACTACTAAACAATACAAAGCGAAAAAAACACGGCATTGCTCAGGCCTCGAGCGAACGAAGTACTTTGTTGCGTCTGTGCATGTACTTAGCATGTAGCAAGTGCAACGAGCCTGCTTGCTCGGTTTGGAAGCTACGAGGCTAACAGGTAACTTGTGCCCCTCGGCGAGCTGTGCGGTAGGCTTTGTGACAACACTTCGTCGTGTAGCAACTGTGTTAAATGCAGACAAGGTCCGATCTTCGTCTGATCGCTCGGTAGTTTAACTGACGAGTAACCCCGAGTGTTGTTTTTGTATGTTGGACATTTCAAGGTTTATACCTCGGGTCGACGCAGGACTAGGACACAGAATGGCTGAAGCAGACAGCAAATCCGCTGTGCTTAACGGTAAAGGACCATTGCAGGAAAAATAAAGTGTCTGTTCAAACTGAGCATAAGAGTTCAGGTAACTAAACTGCTTGGCTTTGACTGTTTTGTTTTTTATCAGGTGCTTCAGATGAGGAGGAGGCTGGAGGGGATCAGCACAAGGAAGGAGCTGCCTCTGGAAGCAGAGATAGACAAACGCAGACATCCTCCCAAGATGGTAGCCCGACTCCCCCAGTTTGACAGTCCCTCAAGATATGTCGACCACTACTCTGTTATCCAGAAGTTTATTAGGAATATCCAAGAACTTAGCAAGTTCTGTATATTCCTAAAGACAGACTTGTAGCTGAGTGGTGAGAGAAGTCAACTTGAGAACAAAATGTGTGCATTTCTAAGATCAAGAAAATGAAGTGGAGAAAGTGATTGCGACTGCTTGTCCTCACCTTCGTCCCGGGCCCTTTAACAAGGCCCTAGAACCTGACTACACTGCAGCAGCCCCCTGCTCCCAGCACGTGTAGATAAGGACAACTACAGACAGTTAAATGCAGAGAAAGCTAATAAAGGACGACCTATTAAAAGTGACTGGTGTTTTGGGTTTAGGATGATTTTTGATTCGCAATTCTTTTGTGAAATTCTCTGGCCAATCTGCACCTCTTCGTGGTTCTCCCAGTGAGAGTGTGCTACCTTCATCTTACCCCAGCCTTCTCTATTTCTGTAGTTCCCAACGACATTGCGGAGGCATCAGGAGACAAACCCATGCCAGACGTGGAAGGCGAGATGGGAGCCAACAGGGAGGGAAACGAGGATGAGGACACGGACAGCATGGATGGCAGCGGCCTCTACTCCTTGACTGAGGATGGGGAACGGGAGAGTGAGGAAGGGAGGCGAGAGAGGGTCAAGGAAAAGGATAGTGGAAAAAGAGCAGCGAGGAAGAGGAACAGGCCCGGCGGCGGCACCAACCACTCCTCCAGCTCGGACGACGATGAGGACGAGGACGAAGAAGAACAAAAAGATGACGAAGACGACGACGACGAGGCTATGGAGGCGTGGCTGGGAGCGGAGGTCCGTGACTTGCGTGGCCCTGTGTGGCAAGCGGTACCCTCGCTGCGCTCCAGGGAGATCGGCAGGGACGCGCACCAGTTTGTGAGGCGCGTGTGTGGAGCCCGTGGACTCGTGCAGAGGCTGGAGCTGCAGGGCCGCTTGGAGAGGCACACGGGCTGCGTCAACACTTTGCACTTCAACCCTTCGGGCACACGCCTGGCATCAGGCAGCGACGACCTGCGAGTGGTGATCTGGGACTGGGCTGTTCGGCGTGCCGAGCTGGAGTTCGACAGTGGCCACAAGAGCAACGTCTTTCAGGTGTGAAGCAAACGACGACGATGATGACGACGACGGCAAATGATGATTATTAAGTTTCAGATTTTTACCCTCGATAAATGAGGGTTTGTTATCTGAGTTTGTCACTTTTCAGAACTGATTACACAAGGGTCAAAAATGGAACAGTAAAGGTGTAATCTGACCAAGATAAACGTCTAACGATGAGCTGTGTTGTTGTTTTTTTTTATTGCCAAATAAGAAATACTGACTGAACAGTTTATTGTGCGCATAAGAATAAAGTCCCCCTTCACCCTGCTTTTACTCAATGCAGGCAAAGTTCCTGCCACACAGTGGAGACTCCACCTTGGCCATGTGTGCTCGTGACGGTCAGATCCGAGTGGCTGAGCTTTCTGCCACTCAGCGCTGCAAGAACACAAAGCGGGTAGCGCAGCATAAAGGGGCAGCGCACAAGGTGAGTGCTGAGTGGACGACATCTGTCGCACGAATGCTGCAACTCCTTAACACTTTCTCACCGTGTCTGATGTGTGTGTGTGTGTGTGTGTGTGTGCGTGTGTGTGTGTGTGCGCGTGGCTTTCACTTCCAGCTGGCTCTTGAGCCGGACTCTCCTTGCTCCTTTCTGTCTGCTGGGGAGGATGCTGTGGTGTTCGGTATTGACCTGCGTTTAGACCGTCCTGCCAAGTAAGTGCTATAAAGTTTAGCATTGACAATGTTTAAATGTTAGTAAATGAGCAGATTCAAAAATTTTAGATCTTGTTGACAGGGAAAAAAACATGAAAAGTGTAGTTATCTTTTTTTTTTTATTGTGTAGTGATATCGTCAAATATTTTTTCGGACACTTTCTTGCGCAAGCTCATTGACATTTTTGTTGTCTTTCTCTTTCTGCATCTACTTTATAGTAAACTAGTGGTCGTGAAAGAGGGTGATAAAAAAGTGGGGCTGTACACCATCTTTGTCAACCCAGCAAAGACACACCAGTTTGCTGTTGGGGGGAGAGATCAGTATGTCAGGTATGAACTAAACTGCACTTCTCATTCTCTTTCTAATTGTATTGATACAAACTGGAAGCTTCTGTATTTATTACCTTCGGTAATTGGTTTGTTTTATTTTCTTTTCTGCCACACTTCCTCTTTAGGATCTATGACCAGAGGAAGATTAATGAAAACGACAACAATGGTGTGCTGAAGAAATTCTGTCCTTCACATCTGGTCTCCAGTGAGTCCAAAACCAACATAACGTGTCTGGTGTACAGTCATGATGGCACAGGTAAGAAAACACACAATGGAAACTATTCATGACTCTCACTTCAGCCAGCTTCCACACTTTTCTCCTCTACAGCAAAAACACAAACCCTGAATCTCATATTTTTCCATTTCCCTAGAATATCCAGAATCTCTCTTTGTATAGTCATCATTTGTGATGTGTTTTTTTTCGTAATGATTAAAAATATAGAGGGATTCATTTGATGCTTACTCCATTTTTTTCCCCCTAAAATCCGTCTAACTTCTTTTTTCATTGCATGATGTAACCAACGTGCAACATCAGCCGCGGTCTCACAAAAGAAGACATTTTCTCCCTGAATGAAACTCTTTGGCTGTGACCAGATTTAGTGCCAGGTACCCTCAGTTTCAAAACCACTTGGTTTTGGTGTCTTTCTGTCCTCCCAGAGCTTCTGGCCAGCTACAATGATGAAGACATCTACCTGTTTGACTCCAACCACAGTGATGGAGCAGACTATCGCAGAAGATACAAGGGACACCGCAATAATGCAACAGGTGCTTGACTCAGTCTATAGATAGCACAGTGAAGCAGCAGCTCCAAGCAGTCATCATCACCATCATCCTCTCCTCTTCCTCACAGTGAAGGGGGTGAACTTCTACGGGCCATGCAGCGAGTTTGTGGTTAGCGGCAGTGACTGTGGACACATCTATCTGTGGGACAAGTATTCTGCTCGCATCGTGCAGTTCATGGAGGGAGACAGAGGAGGAGTGGTGAGTCAGAGCAGATAAAAGATGCTGCATAAATTTTTATTGGGCCACATAAAGAACTTTGGATCTATTGCTCGCCGTTTGATCACCTGGCAGCTGTGGCCTTTATGCAGTATATCATCACAGGGCCTTTTTCTTATGTGATTGTTACTTCTAATCTTTGCTCGTAAATCATTCTTTTGGTTTACGTATCCGATTCAATCAGGTGTAAATCTTCAATCATGGTCTTTTCTCTTCCACAGGTGAACTGTCTGGAGCCACATCCTCATCTGCCTGGAATGGCCACCAGTGGGCTGGACCACGACATCAAACTGTGGGCCCCCACAGCTGAAAACCCCACAGGACTGAAGGGACTAAAAGAGGTAACGTGTGCATTGTTTTTTCTGCTTATTTCCAATAAACTGGCTTTATTTCTTTTTGGTAAAGATTTCATGTTAGATGTTGCGTATTCTGGGTTTCTTAGCTTTGCATACTTGTAAACTTCATGCGATATAATAAAGTTTTCATGCCAAGCAAACTCTTTTATAGAAGTTTGCGAAGTGTTTTTAAAGTAGGGCACTTTTAAAAATTAGTTTTTTTTAATACGAAAGAATACTGAGCCCAGTGTTGCTAATTTCATCAAGGTAATGAAGAAAAACAAGCGAGAACGTGATGAGGACAGCGTGCGTCACGGAGACCAGTACGACACCCAGCTGCTGTGGTTCCTGATGAGACACATGAGGCACCGACGACCCCCCAGGGTGAGCGAACGACTGAAACCATTTAGAGACATTTAATTCGCACCCCTCATGTCGTATGTCATTTAGCTGTTTTCCTTTCAGTTAGTTTGATCTCAGTTTGTAAGGTTCCTTAGGTAAGAGTTGTCTCTCGTTGTAAATTTAGGCACATTTTTTCCATTAAAGCGGAGGGTGATTTTGAAAAAAAGTGGTCTTTCTTTTGGATTAAAACGAATAAAGAGTTTTCTTTAACACAGCAGGATGCTAGCATGTTCCCATTTTGTCAGACTCTGACTCTCCTGTTTTTTCCTTCTCGATCCAGGCTCGGCGTGAGGGTGCAGACGCAGACACAGATGAGTCCTGGAGCTCTCCCGACTCCTCAGACGAAGAGGAAGGAGGTCCAGATCACGTTCAGTGCATGTCATCTTGAGCCCCACACACACACACACACACAAATACATACTCGCGCACACATACACACACACACACAAACACACACACACACACACAAACTCTTTATTGCCCTTGAATTGATGCACATAGGCAAGCACTATTGACACACTGGCACACTCAAACACTGACGAGCCACAGACTTGTTTTTGTTGTTCTCACACACAGACGAACACACATTTCCTGAACTGCACCGTTGCCACTGAGCAACAGAGATGCTTATTATCTGGTTTCTCCAGCAAAGTCCAAAAGGCAACTACAACAACCCTGATATGTGTTTGGAGTTCTGTGCGGAAAGCTTTAGTGGGAGCTTAACATCCCCATAAACCACTCGGAGGCCCCTGCTTGTCCGTACTTTGTCTATATACTCGACCTAGAGCCTAACGATGGACTGTGCGTGTATGGCAACAAGTACCTCCAAGTTTAGGCTACCTGTAGTAAGCTGTACATCACCAGCACACAATCTCTCTCCCTCACTCTCTTAGTAACACACCTTTTGCCCCCTGTGCTGATGAAGACAGGCTCAGACAGGCTTAGAGGAGCGGTGTCAGCTCGCATCCTCAACCATCCTCCAAATGTGACTTCCTCTCAGTTTGATAAGAGAAACTCCGTGACCCCTCTCTGAATCACCCCACTCTCACACAGTTTTTTTGGGGTTAGCTCAAGCAGCCACTTGCATTAATCACACGTTTGCTCCCACTGGACTACTAAATCTTGACTTGCTGCATTATCCTACATGCTGCCCTCAAACACTTCCTCTCCTCCTGTTTCCACCTCCCTCTCCCGTCACTGCTGAGTGCACCTTGAATCAGGGATGCTTTAGATTGAAACACAGTCAAAATGTGCACTGAGCGTGTGATTTTCGAGGGAAGGCGCTGCTGTCGTGTTAGGGGAAAAAAATCCACAATGAATTTTCTTTCGAAATCAGGGGGTTTGTTTGCACTTGAGCATTTCTTGACTGAGGCAAGGTGACTTTTCTCTGCTTCCACCAGCCTTTCCTCCGCCTCTCTCTTTCTCTTCCTCCGTAACTCTATTAAGAAAACTCATCTTTGACAAGAAGTCTTCAGTTCACCTGTCAGTGGGCTCAAAGATGTAAACAATGTTCAGCATGTGTACAGGGAAGGAATGACGTTATTTTTTCTTCTTGCTTCTGTTGGGGAACTGTAATTTCAGTGAGCCAGAACCGACCTGGGTCAACCACAACCGAAACACTGCCGACAAGCCGGCTGAGATTGGAGTGTTAAAGGGCTGCACCCGTTTATGTGGCAAAGAAATAAATCTGCAATGTTAGTTTGTGTTGCTATGAGTCAGGAAAAGGGGCAGGAATGGCTAGCCTGGCCGAACAGCACCTGTAAACCTCACCTGCAACGCTGTATCTTTGTTTGATTCTAGCAACGGCCTCTGTTATACCAGCAGATGGCCATGGACCATTAGTAATGGTTTCACCTGTCAAACAAGGGATGGATACCAGTTGACTTCTTGGTGCATCATCTTCAAACAGAGCCAGGCTAGCCGTTTCCCTTCTTGCATGTCTGCTTGGTTGTAGCTTCAAACTTAGAATTATTTACATTGCCCTGAATGTTATCTGTCTTCATTCTTGGCAACATCAACAAAGAAAAAAAGAAGCTTTTGTTTTTCTCCAAACACTTGAGCCAGGTCGGTTGTTTGCAGCCAGCACCCTGCTCCAGTCCGCGCTGTGGTGACACTGGTTCTGTTATGAGGACCGGGATTGGGAATGGGTGGGGGAGGGGGGTCAATATGCTTGCCAGTCAATTGTTGTGTGAGAGCGATAAAGTCCAGCTTTTCTCATTTTCTATGAGAACTCTAGTTAGTTGAATTTATATGTGTGTATATATATAAATATATATTAAATTGTAAAAAAAAAAAGTGAAAAAACAACTTTAGAAAATGTTTGTCTTCAAAAACAGAAAAAAAGATGTTAAGACATTTGATTGGTATTGATGCAGAGGTTTATATTCTATATGAGGTTAAAGTACTTTTAAAATCCAGAAGAAAAAAAAAAAAGAAGTTGACCCTTTTGGTTTTCAGTTTTTCCTTTACGACATCACTCAGTTACAAACAGAACTGCTGTCACTTCTAGTATTAAAGTTTTCAGTTTTCCTCCTTGTTGGAGGGAAAAAAGTTTTGTTTTCGAGGTCTTAATATCATGATTTGAGATAGTTCTATCCAGATTTCCCCACCAGCTATTTTGGGCATCTTGTACAAGGCTTTTGATGATTGATTTTTTTTCCACCACTGCCTAATATTGCATTCTACCAGTTCAGTTGGAAATATGTACAATTCGTGCAATAAACAAAGACAGTGCTCTCAATGTTGTTGTTCGTAGTCTCATTCTGCTGTTTTTGTTCGCAAGAAGCCACGTTCAGGTTGGCATCACTGTGCTACAGTCAGTGTTGTCAGCCAGTCTGTAGCCAATTAAACTCTGAGGGAAATCAATGACCACCTGGCTACCAAATCACGTTTTTTTTCAGCATGTGGTGGTTAAATGTGGTCTGGTACAGATGCTTTTTTAACAAGCTGCAGCAACATTTTAAGTACACTGATAACCAAGTTGAAATTTAGCCACTTGAACCCAACAGCTTATTTATACTGTGTTTGAACACTTCCAGCTGAAGCTCTCGAGACTTTTTGGTAATAAATGATTAGATGGACAGTATTTTTACAAACTCGGCAAAGATATTAAAAAAATCCAGATTGAGATTTTGTGAGATGAAGAATGCTCAAAATTGTAAGTGAATTTATTCAGTTAAAGGGCTGTTAATGTTTCCAGTTAGTGGATATTGAACATTTACGAGTTTAATCAACTATACTTGCTGAAAAACTGTCTATTTTCATTTCATTTCATTTAAAGGAAATGCACACATCAGGATTAAATTAAACAAATCTGACCATTTTCTTCATTGTTTTTATTTTTACAGGTTTTTGAGTGAACCCAAACTCATGCTGGCAGTGACAAAATATTTACCCACATTTGTACCAAGAGCAGCACCGATATGTGTGCTGACATTTCGGTCTTGTTTCACACAAACAAATTGAAAAAACAAACAAATGAATAAACGAGTGACTCATCAGTGAATGTCTGGTACTTTTTTCTGAACTGGTGTTTAGAACAAAACCAGTCCAGATACATGAGACACTGATGAGATCACGTCAAACGCAGCTCCATGGTCAGCACCTGTGCACTCACTCCCAGACAAACAACATGCACAAGACAATGCTACAAAACAGCCGCTGTAATATAAAACCGAAAGGAAATGCAGCAATCTGCTCTTTCTTGCTTATTTCAAAGAGTACAAATAAAAGATGATTTGTTTTTTTGCACCCAACCACATGGGGCCACAAACTTCTGACCTGCTTCAGTCTGTCAGTGTGACTTTCAGCTCCAGCCTCATGCTGACGCAAGATCTGATCCAGCCTATTAAATACAATCTGCCACAGCATAGTGCAGACATAAATATGAAAAGAGGCACTATCATTGGTTTTCACACTGATAAGAATCTCAAGGCACAGGAGCCCACGTCACATATGTCTCTTATTCTTTGTACTCCAGAAACTGTTGAAGTCTTTTCCGGTGTTCTGCAGACATCTGAACGGCACTGAGAGAGAGAGACGAAACAAATTTGAAACTTTTATTAATTGGTCATTGAGAATTCTGTTTGGATTCAATTGGAAGTTGTCTTACTTTAAGTGAACTCCAAACGTGGTCGTTATCCTGTAGATGGCAGTCTTGAGTGTGGCCCTGAGAGCAAAGCGCAGTGTTTTGTAAGTGGAGTCGCTCATGCTGCAGGTCAACCTGGCGGGCTTGCTGGAGGCGTGAGGCAGCTTGAAGTGTCGGTCGACAGCCTGGGGACAAAAAAAAAAGGACACAGCTGGTGTATGTGTGTATTTGTTTTATGAGAAACATTTTTTGTACTTGCACCTACCAAGAAGGGCAGAGTAACTAACAGCCACGATGAGAAACCAATATCTGAATGACACTTTATCGCAAAAGGAGATATCAATAAAAGGAAACAGAATGAATCCTCTAACGAGTTAATCAAAACTGTATATTTCTACTTGCTCAATCTAACCAATTACTTCAGAATTGTTTCGAGCCATCCATTCAAGAAGCAAAACTGTTTGTGCTAATGGAAAGAATCCAGAATATCTGAATGATTCTTCATTTTAAAAAGGTAATTGAGACATTTTCCCCCGAATACTAAGCTACAACAAACAACTAAAACTTACCTCTTGTAAGCCCAACATGCAGCTGAGGATGCTGGGTAATGTAGTCTGTACAACCCCAAACTGGTCTTCTGAAAATGAGGCTTGAACCAGGTAAGAAAGTCCTGTAATCATGATATTAGTGCAGTGAACATGGTGGAGTAAAAAGCTGCATTAATTTAGGGTGAAACGCTAAAAGACATGTTACCTTCCAGAGCCCAGATGTGGGCCTGGCTGTCAGCAAAGAGGGCCTGACTAGAAGCTTCCGGAAGCTGCAGGATGAAATACACTTGCTTGAGTTCTCGTTTTGATTGCAAAAAGCATTTCACAGGGGACAAATCAGAGTGTTTTTGTGATTTGAGTGGAGTTATACTACAACATGCAGAAGGACACACAAACCTCTAAAGCACACCAACCAGACAAGTTTCTACCCTCAGAAATGAGTGTGATCAAAAGAGAACATGCAGTTATAACATCTGAAATCAACAGAAAAAACACTGGTTTTTATTCAACCTAAACACTCAACGCACGTGTTACACGACTCCTCAATTCAAGCTTTTAAGGTAATTAGTAAGGCTCACTGTAACCGAGAGATGGACGGAAAGGAGCTACATTAGTAATGCCTGCACCATTAGACCCCGGACCAGGGGGTGAATTAGTGATGTTGTCTACATGTGGGGATGCTAGACTCAGTGGAACCAAAATAGAAACACTACTGTCAGACAAGAGCATGCAAACTGCAGAGGTCACAAGCCAAAGGGAGGGAGACACAGTGAGGGAGAGAGACGGTGAGCGAGCGAGCGAGCATGCCGCACATCCTTACCTTAGTAAACAAATACATTATCAGCACCCGCTTTGCCAAGAAATTTTTAACCTGAACAGGACAATCAAGTGTTTTGCTGTTAAAAGAAACTCAAGGCAATTTATTTACACAACACGTTTCAGGTTACAAGCCAATTCTTGGCGCTTTGAAGAACACCAATAGGAAATAATCTATAAAGGAATATCATAAGTTTCCATTAAAAAACAAAATGGCTTGATATGAGTCAGACATTAAGTTATACATAGTATCTTCTTCAACAGTAAGCTGAAATAAACACCTGTATTTTAAGCTCAGATTTGAATTAGCCAAGATATGAAAGTGAAGCACAAAAAAGTAAAAGTGCTTCACTTGTCTTGCTTTTGATTCTGAGAAAATGGAGCCCTTTCCAGATGATCAGAAGGCCGCGAGTGCTTCAGAGCATAAAAATAAATCAGATATGTATCAGGCCAGAGAGCAGTAAGGGGAAGTCTTTACCACACAGGAAGGCAGTGCAGTGACTGAAGCACTGGTGTGAAGTAAGACACCCTTCTTGGTGTTCGCCAATAGCAAAGAAAAAAAACCAAACACGGAGAGAGACAAAGCTCACTTCTGTTCAGCTTCAGCTGACACTCCAATGAAAGGTGACTATACTTGCAGAAACCATCACTGTGAACCTTTCAACACACATTTCCAGTCCTCTCAAATAAGCTGAAATCTGTAGTTCTCATCCTTCTTCACTAAGTTACAGTGGTTCTCGTGACTTTGGTTACTGGTGCAGTACTTAATGTAGGATCAAAAAGAAGAAGAAAAAAAAGCTGTGGTCAAGGTTATCTGTTCCCTTTCACGACAGTCTGTTGGTTCGGCAAAGTAAGTAAACTAATGCTTCTGATCTCACAGTTAAAATCACGGGGTTGACAATAATAAAACCGCTTGAGGCCTACAAACAAAGTTGTGCAAAAATTGAACATAGTAGTTAGGATCTGTTACCTGTTCTTTTCTGTTCTGCAGGAACTGAGCCAGAAAACTTGGTTTGGATGGTTCCTGCTTTGGACTAGGAACTGATGCTGGGGATGGTGGCGGGCTTCCGTTGGCCTGTGAATCTGGACAGTACTATTTTTAGGCTCCAGATTATTTTACCCCAACACGCCCCGACTTTATTGAATTGGGGAAATGTGGCTCAGGTTTTTGGCTTCTCACCTGTAGAGGTGGACCAGAGTTTAGGTCCTCTCCTCATAACGTGTGGACTCTGCACTGTGCCGTACCACGGTGACCCCTGCTCCACTGGAGCGGTGAGGCGCCGCAGAGCGGGAGAAGCAAAAGGGCTGTTTTGATCAGGAGTGAACGGGACCGTCAACGGGCTCAGAGAGCTGCCAGCAAAGGAGCGGGCGAAGACTGAGGCCGGCGTTTTCATCAAGATCGTCGGCTTTGGACTCATTAGGTCTTCTGTTCCGGAGGTTCCTTCAAGAGTTTCCAAATTGAAGAATTTAATAAGTACAAGGTTTAACGAGGGAGCTATCACTTTGTCAATCAATCCACAGAAAATACCTGATGTCTCGGATGAAGTCTTCCTTTCACTCCCACTTGACATTGATTTTGCTCGACCATTAGTGGCCACAGTGTCATGATAGGCAATGAGCCTCTGAGTCAGATCAGCCAGAAGAGACAGACACTCTTTACTTATGGCATTCCAGTTATGAGGATGACCTCCTGAGAGAGACCAGGGAAAAAAAAGATCAACATATTGCTTCTGATGTGAGCTAAACATACAGTAAATTTGTGACTTGTGTAAAGAGATTCATCCATCAGCAAAATCAGTTCAGGGAAGAGGTACTTTGGTGTAAAGAGACCCACAGACCTGGCTGACTCAGACTGAAGACTTCACAGCGTCGTACAGGAGAGTGTTGAGATAATAAAGCCAAATCCTGCAGTGCAAGAAACTGAAATTTGGAAGAAAAAAAATAAAAAAGTCAAACACTCAGATCAAAACAAGAGGTTTGATGGAATCTACAGAAGGTTTCCTTCTGACCTTTAATATCATCGTCTGCTTGTCAGACAGAACTTTAGGCAGACACTGGTGGGTTTCCTCTGTGAAAGACGACTGCACAGGAAAACTGTAAACCTGCAGTGGAAATGCACACATTGTTGATAAAAGCTTTTAGGACTCTATTGTTGTGACAATATTTCATTTCGAACCTACTTGGCCTTATTCATTGCAGCTTTACAATGTTTGAGAGTTTCCATTAGGTCTAGTATCCATTGACCATTGTTTTGTTTTGAGACTTCTATCACAGGTTCCAAGCAAGAATGAGCAAGAAACAGGTGTAGGTCGTGCAAGATAGGTTGAGAAGGGAGGAGTTGAAAGTGTCATTTGTGTTCTTTGGGACTTTGGTCAAAACCTTAGCATTGCTGCCCCCTAGTGTCTATAAATAATTAAATCGAATCAGGGCTGTCAAAGTAACGTGCCTCATATATTTCAGAGTAGCGACATATTTGCTTCAGACTGTTGTCCTTTCTCGACATACATACCTCAGAGACATAGATCCTAAAGAGCAGCAGAGTTATGTAGCACATCAAGAGGAAGAAGGTTGCACTGAGCCAGAGATGGTAGAGCAGCGAAAGATCCAGTAGTCCTGCTATGCTGTCCAGAGTGTTGAGAGAGCTGTGCAACAGAGTGGGATGGCAAACACAATCATGTAAATCTTTGGATAAGTTTACAGATTTAATGCTTTAACAAGCATCATTGACAAATCGTGCAATCAGATAACTGTACAAACCTGTTCAAATGAAGATTCAGCGTTTTACAGATCCACGTCCTCGGAATGTATCCTGTTCATATCAAAAAATAAAAAATATGACATTCAAACACTTTTTGAACAATTACCGGCATACTTTCAGAAAAAAGATCACATACCCAAAAAGAAGTACACGACAAGGTAGTTCCGGATGGAGTAAAGTGCTTGGGTGGCGCTACACTTTATAATCAATGGGAGGGAACCCTTGAAGCGAAGGTATTTGTATTGCTGTGAAAATGGGGGAAAAAACTCACGAAATTAGATTTTGTAGAATGTAGCTCTTACATTTTTAAACATTTGGGTAATTGTTATTAGCTCAAGGTCACAATGTGACACATACATTTTTATTACATTGGAAAAAAGATCATTTTTCAAAGACTAAAGAGCGAGGTAGAATCACTTACTTGAACTGTGCTGAAAGAGACGTAGTTCATGTTATGCCTGACACCCAGCAGACCGTGAGAAAATCCTACAAAGGCTCCAGCCAGAAGAATGATGAGCTGATACTCATTCAGACACACTTGAGGAGGGCTGTCATGATGGAAAACATGGTTGAAGCACTGCAATAATGAGACCATGAACGAAACTCAACATGAGAGCTGAGTGGCAGCTGCTTACCCATCAGTCTGTGCACAGGGGTAGCCAAGAGCCTCATATCTAAACCCAATGTTGACGGCACAACACCAAGCAACAATTATTCCCATGATGCAGTGGACCAAGGAGTTGATGAACTGGCGAGGATGCAGCAGCTGACCCAGCAATGCAATTTTTGAACATGCAATAGTTGGAATAACTGAGGAGACACATGGACAAAACGATAAATAGAAATTGGAATGGATCTGAGAAAGTAATCCTTTCATTTCTATAGGAGTTGACACATAAGACTCACCTGTGTAATACTCCAAGTTCAAGAACCCAATTATGAGGATAACGCCACACAGCAGGATCGAGGAGAAAATGGCACTTGCACTGGTCAGTAATGATAGACATTCTGGAAGTGAAAAAATAAGATGCAGATTAGGTTTTTTAACAAGTCTTGGTTGAATCTCACGATGACAACAGTGACTGACCTGATATGGTCTGAATGGGATGGAGGAGGCTGAACTTGCTGAGGATTACAAACACTGCAGTGGTGGGTGGCAGCAGCAGGACAGACCAAGCAACACTGGCTGCAGCTCTCCAATAAATGACCTGTTTGGAAGACACATGAATAAACCAGCGTGTATACTCCTGGCTAACCAAGTAACTCAGTCTAATCCAACGAACAAAAAAAAAACAACATTTAAAACAAGGGAGAAAACAAAGTCAAATAGAGTTGAGATTAATGACTACTTAGAGCGCAGGTATTAAGTGAATTATATCGTAATACCATGTGTGGACTTTACGATTTAGACAGCTGAGTGAATGTGTTATCGTTGTGTGTATTGGGAATTTATGAAGCTACAATCGTCAGCTTCTAACTTAGTAAACTATACTCGATATAAAATTCTGAACTGAACATGATCTAAAACATAAGAGGACAAAACATGTCGATTGAACGTTATTTCAACACTTTGAAGAACTTACCTCGTGCATTTGGATGAACAATGAAAGTTAGGTCAGTAATTTACCGATTTACAAAAGTGCTTCGTTTTAAGAGTTTTCCTTCATTGGCCTACTAACCCAACGGCCTATGTTTACTTCGACTCGACAGATACTTTAAAAAAAAGGAAAAAAAGCATTCTGCCGGTTAGCTGCATTGCTAGCGTAATCACACCCCGAGTTAGCACGCTAGCACGAAACACTTTCCTTTTTGAGAATGACGAACATATGTCCAACAGGGAAGGCTTACCTTGCGGCTAAACCAACAACTTTGCTCCGTGGAAAACATTTTTGAGATATGGGGTATTCCACTTGAAAACAGAAACGTTCCCGCAGTGTTAAAGTGTTCAGCCGTCAGCTTCCCATATCGCGCCACACGCATTCAAAGGACCTCTAAAAGCCCTCAGCTAATAGGTGTCCATCTCTATGCCTGTTTCCCAACGGTCATGCCAGTACTTTTTGGAATCCATTTATTAAATCATGAATATCTCGCGAACAATGCAAACTTTTTTGATATTTTCTTATGTTGTGTATTTTATATAAAAAAGGAGAAAGGACTTTGCATCAACTTTTGAATTAAAAAAATGCTACAGCAGCGTTGTAACAAGTTTATATGACACAAGGCACAAAAAAGGCAAAAATCAGCGTTGCAAAGATTGTATCCTCCTTTACTGTTATCCATTGGTAACTCAAACAGTGAAATATTGATAAAATATTTCAGCTTCATTTTCAGTACAAAATGTTTGTGGCTGTCAGGCCCAAACGTCACATCAGTTCTGAATTCCTTTAGTTTCATCATGCACAAAAGCTTTCTTGTCATGATGATAGCTATTTCCATAAGTGGGAAAACTGTGTTTATCCAAGACATTCTTTTTGTCATTGTCTCTTGAAAATGACTTAGTCTCAAACGCATTGAGCGGAAGCTTTTGGGAGGAACTGATTGACATCTCAGTTTGAATCGCTTTGTGGATGAATGGTTTTTGTCCAGGTTTCTGGGTAATTGCAGGGAGCGCAAGTTGCTCTCTCTGGGCTTTCTTGTCCTCCCACAGCTTAAGTAGACGGCGCTGATTATTGGTCATATCCTTGAGGTTTTGCTGCAATGACTGCACTTGATCTTCTAAAAGAGTTTTGGAGGTGACCGTATTCGCCAACTCTGAAGTCAAGTCATCAATGGTCAGAGTCAGCTTCCCAGCTTTTTCAATGAGGGAACTGCACTCCCGCTCCTTTTCATGCAAGTCATTGATTATGTCCTTGGTGGTTTTCCCGTTGAACTTCGGACTGCACTCAAGTCCAATTTCAGTCCGGAGAGCCTTCACTTGTTTCCTCAGCTCCTTGTTGTCCATCGTCAAGGTCTTGAATTTCTGTCTCAGGGCTTCAGTTGAGCGCATCCTGGACTCGTACTGCCTCAGTTTCTCCCTGAGAACACTTTCTCTGTGCATGGCGTCGTCTCTTTCTTTTCTGCATTTCTCTAAAAGTTTCAGAGTCTCAAACTTAGACACCTTTTCACCTTTGCCATTTGAAGTGGCCATGCCTGTGGAAAGCGGTCCAGACCAAAGTATGAAGGAAATTAAAAAAGCATTCTTGTCGGAAAAAATCACATTACTCGCAAGCAAGTGAAGAATCCGTCAGTCCTGTGCGGATAAATCCTCGTGCACCCTGCAGCTGCCCACATACCGGCAAGTGAGGCAGGTGACATTCTCCTAACAAGGTTATCTGTTTGACAGGCAGCTCGGGTGTAACACAAAGCTGGGGCTAGAATGACCATTAATTAGGGCGCCTCCATCCCTTTGACACAGTTTCAAGTGACACAATTTTTTTCTATTTTGTTAATTAGAAGTTTATCCCTGCTCATCAGAAGGAATATCAAACACAGTCCTAAAGCAGGTCTTCATTTTTGAATGAGGTGTCGACCCCACACTGCGGACCCGTCTGTTGTCAGCTTTATACAGACACAGAACATTTTCCACTGCAGGTGATCAGGGCATCCAAAAGGTGACACTGTAGAGTCAATCAGTTAGCGCCACCACATGACAGCTGAGATGGATGAGTTGGAAAAAGTGTGGCAGCAGCCAAATGTTCACTTTTGAAGTTAGACGCTCTCTCTGAAAAGTTGAAGTTAAACCTATTCGTTACAATCCCTCCCTTAAATATTTAAAATGTGCGAGTGTTGAAAAGGACTTGAAGCTCTTTGTCTAGTCAGGACCTGACAGAAAAGTCACGTTGCGTACACGTGTTGGGGCCGGGGTGATTTAAGGTTGTATTACTTGAAAAGAATTTGACTTTATTGAAACAACGAGATAGAAGCATAGTTTTAGATGCTTTCCCATCCATAAAAAAACTACACCTTTTTTAAATGTCACTAACTGAATTAAAAAAAAAATCTTTATTGTGACTTCCAGAAATTTTATTTAGTAGATGTTTCACATTTTCAGTATAATTTCAAAAGAGAAAAAGACAAGAAAAAAAGCAGCACTCCTTGAAAAGTTAGATTTTGAAAGTTTTATTTTGCCAAAAACAGGGAAAAAAACTTGCTTACTGAGCTCTGTTTGTGCTGAAAATGTTATCTGGGTAAACAGTCACCTCATATTGACAAAAAACCTATTGATATTTTAACAAAACACAACCCACATTGGAATACGCTCACCGAGAAAGTACATGTTAATTACAATACATTTGATAAAATGTACTTAGTCATGGGAAAAAAATTACAAAAATATTTACACAATCTCTTGAAAAACCTGTATAGACCTTTGGCATCAACTGAGGGGAACTAAATGTTGATAGTTGACCAAAACCATTCAAAAGAACTTCTGCAGAATACTCTTCTCACAATGTCGATCATCAGATCTAATTATACATATATAAAAAATGCATCATAGAAAGGAAAATTGATGCAGCTCCTGTTAATGCACAAGCTGGTTATGTAAATATTTTAACAATAGAGCTATAAAGTTTAAACGACCATACTAAAAGAGATCATGTGTGCCGTGTAATACCATCCACCATTTATCTTCAAGGAAGCTTAGAACCCATCCCATTAGAAATAACATACTTGGTGCCAGTGTACCTTTTCAGAGGTCACGCTTCTAAAACCAAGCGTCCACGCGGCGTTTTAATGTGTTAAGCCAGAACATCCGTGTGTAGTTGAAATCCAGACGTCCCATGACATCACCAGCAAAGCAACCCGATTCTCTCTAATAAGGCAACAAGAGAACCTGCAATTTAAGAGAGAAAACAGGAAGAATAACACTCGCAAGACGAAATCATGCATAGGAAGTCCGGTGTCAGATGTACGAAATTAGCAGGTCAAGCAAACACACACTTGAGCCAAAGCTGCTAAAAGAGGTCAACAATGACTTACAAATTAGGACAGGGGCTTTTATTTTCTTTGCATCCAAGTGCAAATACAGGAATTGCCACTGAAATATTTATTAGATTTGAACAAAAGGATCGTGGCTGAAAAAGCTCCTTTGTCACAAACTCTTGCTTACTTTCAGGCATTGCGAGAATTTGAAGATGTAGTCGCATTTAGTGCCATCTTTGCAGAGGGGCTGTCATGCGGTTGTCCTTCTGGTTTGCTGAAAAAGTAAGTCTGAAAACCAAACAAAGAACAAAAAAGCACGTCAAGAATTTGAAACTTTCAAAAAAAGCGACAGTGCAGAGACGTGTTCAGAGAAACTACCAATCAATCAAGAGCGAAAGCCCGACAGTCTGAGAGTAAAAGTGCAGAAAATGTTCAGTGTTACAACAGTAGAATACAGTATTTCTGCAATCCATTCATCTCTGTCACCTTTCAGACAAAGCTTTACTTTGTAGACTAATTACATGCCTGTGACCAGACATATGACACCCCTGCAGACCTGAGAGTATTCACATAAGGACGTGCACTAACAGCCCACGCTCACACCAGTGAGCAAACGCACTCACAGTTTCCGTTAAGAGGAGTCTCCCCCTGAGGAGATAAAGTGACACTAACGGGTGCGTTCATTTCCCAGAAACGCACAGGGAGAGACACGCAAAAATGTCAGTGTAAGGCAACATTGTCTGTGATTGGCATGGACAAGGTAGGTCAAAGCCTGGCCACGCTGAGATCACTGGGAACAAATGAGAGTGAGTCAATCATTGTTATCTACACCATGTTGGACGGGCCGTATGAATAAAGTGGATTAGTGTGACTGTAGTGTGCTAACACAAGTTAATGAATCTTTTATTCTTTTTCCTCTCACGCAGATTTATGTTCCACTTCTCTCAAGTTTGTAATTAAGTTGCGTGAAAAGTCACCACGAGTAGGCCCAATTACCTTACAACCCACAGCCAGCAGGATGTTGAGCAGCTCTATGCCTAACAAGATGGCGATCATGATTTTGGGATGGTCGTCTCGGACAGCGGGCAGGAACGTGAGGAGAAGAACTGAACCGGAGAGAAAGAGTGCTACGATGATGGAGCACCACCTCAGCCACTCGAAGGGAAAGATCCACAAAACCTTTTTGAGGAAACAGAAGAGAAACAGAGGTGATTTTGACTTTTAAAGCCAAAGAATATGAAGACACTGAAGTAATTTTGCTCTGAAATATCCAAGTTTCACTGATTAAAAAAATGACCATTTTGCTGTTGTCCCAGTATATTGCCATTAATTTAGAAAACATAATAGTTTCTTACCACTGCAGGAATGTAAACTGAAAGAGAATATCCATAAACACAGATGATTTCCATGAAGGAATAGGACACCAAGCTCATGATTTTGTTGTTTCTCCACAGCAGCACTCCCCAGAGTGCAAGAGGAACAAACCAAGCGTAGCTGAAGATCGCTGTTGCAGCAATTGTCACTGTAACGCAGAGGAAATACGAAGACAAAGGTGAGAACTACATTCTAATCACATGTACGTTTAAGCCAGGATAAACATATGACAGCACTTACCCTTTCGAAACTCGGGTGTATACCTATAGTTTGGTTTGCCTAAGTTTACCAGGAAGTTTGATATGTTTCCACTGATGGCAATGGCAAACACAAGAGTGGTGCAAATCCAGAATGGTCCTGAAAGTACAAATAGCCAATAAGTATGACCATTTTACATGCATTCCTGCTTATTTGGTCTCTTTTGAGCATTCCTTTATTTCCTACAAAACATGACAAGGGTATATGTGCATGCACATGTATTTACACACGAAAAAAGAACAAACCGTAAAGATCGGGATTTTTACGAAGGTACAGATGAATGAAGTTCTTCCCAGGCCATGGAAGTAACGATCCCATTATTCGTTCCTTCACCTGTAACAGGGTTATCAGCATGTCATTAATAGATGAATCAGAGTCAAATGCCTTTTATGTTCATAAGCAAAGTGTTAATATCTTTACGTTGTAGGTCTCGATGTCAAAAAACTGTTGGTAGTATTCAAACGTCCAGAAAGGGACATTTTTCTTTTGGCCAGCGAGAAGCTGTAAAAATCAAAAGTGAAAAATCTAATTAATTTACAAATATTTAATTACAAAACGAAGAAAAATGTCCATGCAATGAGTGAGAACCATCCTGACCTGTTCCTTGTCGTCTGCATCGAGTGGCTCCTCATCCTCCCCGTACTGACTGAATCCAGCAGCAGCTCTTTGCTTCTGGGGCTTCGCACCCTCATCCTCGATGCTGATGGTGACTGCGTCTCTGTTACTTTCCAACAAACTACCCGCCTCCTCGAATTCTAGTTGTTTAATGACACAGTATCACAAAATATTGTTAATAGCTTCCAAACAAGCGTGCGATGAACGCTGTCATCAGTAAATAAAATAGAAACTCACCTCGAAATTCGAATGGATCCTGTGGAGACGCCATTTACGCAGATTCACTTCAAATGACGTTTGTGTCTGAAGCTGGACGGGAATGTTACGCAGACAGGACGTTTAAAACCAAGCTGAGAAGAGAATAACAAATACACTATTTAGTCGTATAAGTAGGAATGTGTTGGACCCTGTGAAGGACACGTAAAACCGTCGCAGATAAGAGTTAGCTGAGTTAGCTTCCAAGTTGTCTCCTGACAGCTCATCACACAACTACTTGGAAATGTATATTTACAATAAAAGTGTCAGAGAACGGCGGGTAAGGGACGTCAATCACCGCAATCAGCCTCAATGAAGCAAAAAGTCCGGTTTAATCTTTCAAAATGATTCATGCTCACCTAACAGGTCCTCAAAACTCTGAAAAATCATTCCATTTCGCTCCACTCGGTTAGCACAGCCACGTACCAGCGGTGTAAACAATACGTTTTCCTGTCAACGGCTGTTTTCTTCAAAATAAAAGATCAATTTTCAATATAATTCAAATTCAATAAAGATACTTGAAATATGTGATGGTAAAGTGATGATAAAGCACAAAAATATTTTTTAACTTTATTTTTATACTAGTAAATGTGTTCTGTCACTCTCTGCGTTGTGGAACAAGCATCTAAACATGTGCTGAGTTTTAGTTTGAAGTTTGAAGTCAAACTCTTGCAACTTGTCTTCCTGATGCTCCATTTGTAGCTACCGGGGACTTGAATTACTCGCTCAAATACATAGAGAGTCAAAGAAATATGCATGAAACGTGAAGTACGGTGAATTTTGATAGCTGGTAATCATTAAGCATAATTTGTAACTTGCAGGTTATGTTTTTCAGGTTTTGACGAAGTTGTTATCTCTTTTTGTCTGGCTAATATGCTATCATGGTGTTGTTGCTATGAGTGATTGGCGAAGATTTCAGTTAGGAGTTTTATCCTGACAACAGAGAAAACGGACACGGTACTATGGACAGCAACCCTATTTATGTCCGAGAAAGAGGCAGCCTCCGCCGAGTCAATGACATAGTCCTGGCACAGCCAAAACAAGTGTCGTCATGTAGAAGGACGAATCCACTTGTGTTGCGAAAGGAACATTTCATTTTCACCTATAACGAAGAGGGAAGTTTGCGATATTCCACCAAATCTCTCTTTGATATCACGTTGTTGTTCGTGGCTGACAACATTCACCACGTGGACTCCCTGATTGGCTTTCCTGAACAGATCGGTGATAAACTTTTCACTGCAGTCGAGGAGAGTCGTGCTTTTTTAAACTCGGACATTTCTGCGAAAGCCCTGCAGCTCTTCAGTGATGCATACAGAGAAATGGTGCTCAGCTCCCTCTGTTTACGAAATAGGTGACTACCCTTCTACTTTACTTGAAATCAACCTCTCTCTTTTTCCTGCCCTAACAACAACGACTATTTACTTTTTGCAGATTTCCACTTTTGCACGAGAGGATAGATGAAATTAAAACTTTTCAGTGTCTGAGGTCTCTGGATTTGTTTGGTTGCAAATTGGGTGACAACCACGAGCTTTTTCAGCACCTTACATCCAGTTCACTGGCAAGGTAAAAATACCCACAACCTATTCTGTATTTTTCTGGGTGCGTCAAGGTATTTCTGACACTTGTATATTTCCTCTTTTAGTAGCCTCATTCAGCTTTTTATTGGTGGGAACAGTCTGTCAGACGCAGGCCTGCAAAGACTGACGGCACCGATCAGGATGATGCAGAAGGGACTGGACTGTCTGCAGCTCCTGGATATTTCTTGTGAGTTTCAAAAATATCACCTTCATAATGTTCAAAGCATAAACTTAATCATGTCTTTTTTTTAATTCGATCAATAATTGATTGTCCTTCTTATTAAGACAACCCTATCTCAGAGAGGGCTCTCAGGTACCTTGCATGTCTCCCAAAACTTGTCAAGCTCGATGCATCTGGAACTAGTCTGAAGGTAAGACGGTATCTGCATGCGTAATGTTTGGCTGAAGCTCTTTGTGATCGTGACATGTTGATGTAATTCAAACCTCCTCCAGCTTGGCACAGGTTTGAAGACAATCATTTGGAACCTCTTGGGCCTGATGTACTCGGAGAAACCGCTGGAAGCTTTCGATCATTCACGATGTAAAACCGAAGGCTGGGCGGAGCAGGTAAATGTTTCAAAATGTATTGTTTTTCCTGAAAGATGGGGGCGCTATGAACTCTCGCTTGACTTAACATTTAGGTTGTGAATTTGTGGGAAACCAACGGCTCACAAATGCCAAAACAGAAGAAAATTGAGGAGTCGAGAGCATCAGCACTTCGCTTCTGTAAGTCTGACATTTCCTTGATTTTTTTTCCAATAAATATGTTGAAAATGTTACCATTGTTTTTTATTTTGCAGTTGGTAGGCAGAGGTTTGTCAGAGAAGTACTAAATGCAGCCCCTCTGGTGTGTGAGAGTGGTGATCACACAAACCAAACAACGCTGCATTTCTGCAAGCCTGCAAGCAACGATCAAAGAGATGTTCCTTCTACAACAAATCACCACGTGCACGGTGCTTCATCCAATGTCAAAAAACGGAAGCGTCCATCGGAGGAGAGTGAGAAGCCACGTCAGGAGCCCCCCAAATGTCTATCCTCATCGGATCTCACCGCAGAGGACGTGGACCTGTTGAACAGCTACTGAAGAATGCACCGCTGTAGCATTCCACAAAGATTAAAGAACAGGATCTGCATGTTGAGTTCAGCTACTGGCAGGAGTCGATTTTCAAGTTGTGTCACTCCATGAACTGTGAAAGGTTATTCTTTGCTTCAGGTTGTATTATTCAAACGTTTCTAAAAAATAAAGTTTTGTATTGTTTCCCCCGCTTTCCATTCTGAATCTTGCAGTCTATTGCAGTCCTGTACATTGTAAGATGTAGAAAAGTCAAGAGAGCCAAAGGAAACATCTATTCTGAGGTCCTAAAGCTTCCTGGTGTTGTGTGATTTAGTTTTTTCATAGAAATTTTTTCAAATTTTTACCTCATAACCTCCAACTTCTCAGGGCTGTGTTAAGAATGAGAAGCTTTCGCAACATTTCTCTTCATAACTTTGGTGCTCAAAAACCAACTGCCCTGATTCTCCATATGGCAACTTTGCCGCTCAGTTTGTTGTCGGGAGCAGCGATTATTGCTTCGGGTCTCACAGAGAGACGGTAAGCGGGCTGCAGAGGTCTGGTGTGCTCACCTCCTTATTACTCCACAACTCAGGACTTTTTGCCCCATTTTCAAGCTTTATCCGCACGGAGACAGCTTCCATGTTACATCACTTAAGGCAATTTGTGAGACTCCAGCCAGAACGACAGAAGGGCTTTATACAACTTGCTTCCACATAAAACGCAATCGAGCTTCCCAGAACCTGTTCACCGAATTTGATGTGTGAAATCACTTTACTAGACAGGAAATGTGATTGCATTTCAGCCCCAACCCTGTATATGTACAACAGTAGAAACAAGTCCACCCAGAATGGGTTTTTTTCCAAACACAGTGTCTATTTAACTTGAGCTTCTAAAAATGACTTTTTTTCTCAGCACCCATTTCTCTTTAGTTTTCTGAGGTGAGAGCTGATAATTTTCTCTTAATTACAACAATCATGCAAATGACTAATGCATGTTAGGAGACACTGTCGTTCTCTTTAGCCTTGCATAAACAATTCAAACTGAATGAGGGAAAATGTCAATGCCAAAATGGAAAAAAGTTCCAATGGAGTTAAGATATTTGCATATTGAAACCAGTAATTAAAAAGAAATGTTTGGCACACAATTGCATCTCTCCATGACCTTGTACTGGGTACTTGAGTGTGGATCGTGGCAGTTTGTCTTTTGTTGCAGGTCCTACTGGAGGCAACTGGACAGTGCTTCAACAACCACATACTTAATTGGAAGGCATCAAAGAGCACAAACCTCCAAATGTCTGCACAGTCATTACACACCACTGAAACATTTATCACTTTGGATCAACTAATTAGCACAGCGTCACCAGAATCTGATCAGCTGTTCCTGCAAATTTCATCAAAATCAGTTGAGAATGTTAAGATCGTGTTGAAATCTCCTTTTTGATCATTTCCTCATTCATGTAGAATGTTGTAGATGAACACAGTTGATTATCCTGAAGATTTTAAACAGAAGTTTATTTCAAGCCGAACCGATGTGCGAGCAAGTCGACAGTAGCATTTAGAAAGTGTAATGCAAGCCCAAAACATTGCACCAGCCAGATTCCCATGACAAAGTGTAGAGTAATGATGAAGCCACACAAACCTCGCCAACAATGTGACTTAAATTTAATTTTGAACCGTCATAAAAACAGCAAAACACAAGCAAGATTAACTTCCCGTGTGTACCGTCACTGTGTTTTCAGTTTAAAAGCATCACTGGGGAAAAAAAAAAAAAGGTCAGGATATAGCTGCAGTAGAAATGTGAATGAACGGGGTGAGTCTGCAAAACCAGCACAATCCATTTTACCAAAAGAGTCGAGGGTTAGGAGAAACCTGGATCACTTCAAGTCATAGAGAACTCATTTACACAATTAAAAAAAAATAAGCACACAACAATCAAAAAAAAAAAAAAAATTAAAATTACTTTTTCCATCATCACTGTACTAATGCCTAAATTATACCAATATACAGAAAAAGTCATATCACTCCAAAAGCTTCAATTGAGAGGAAACTTGTCACAAAGTACAAAATGTTCTGAAATTAGTTAATCCTGTTCAGACCACAAGCAGTGTGGGTCTTCAGATAAAGGGTAAAAATCAACCAGAGATTACTCGGAGACAAGGAAACCCTTTTCTGTGCTACAGCTTTGGCGTCTAGATGTCAGACTGGCCCAGGTTCACTTTGGAAGGCAGCGGCCCCGCTTCTTCCTCTGGCCCTTTGGAGGTGATAATCAGCAGCGAGGAAGCTGGATAGGGAATTAGCTTCTCTTTCATGTAATCCCTGTCACCATTGATGCTCAGTTTCTGAAAGAAAATAAGAAGTTTGGAAAATCCTGTCAAACTTGTAAGTAGCTCAAAGTAAAACCTTTCCTGTCTTTCTTTATTCATGCTTTCATTGCATCACAGACCATCCCCACAAAAATAAGCAGCAGGAGTACAAAACCAGGATTAGGAAACACTGAAACGACCTTTGAATTGAGCTTTTATACAAATCAAAAACTCATAAATCTTTGAGGGAGAAATACACAAAGACTTACCTCTGCAGGTACATACTGGTCCACAGCAGTTGCCACAGTGGCACAGCAGATCCAGATCAGGACCAGGACAGACAAGACCAGAGTTGTTGTCAGGATCCACCCTGTCAGCAAAGGGTTTCTGCAAAGAGGAGAACAAATCCTTAAGCTTGTGTTGCTCCTGCTGGACTGCATCTTTGGATCTTCACTCAGCAAAAGGCCCCAATCGTATCAGGCACAGCAACCACAAAAATCCGTTACATTTTATGCACCAAATAATGAGCTAACCAACCTGGAGAGACAGCCGAAGAAGTTGTACTCATCATCATAGCGGCTTCCGGTCATATCTCGGTCCCTCTCCTGGATTAAACTGCGATGGTAGTCCTTGTAAACTGGATCACTCAACTCTGGGACTTTAGACACAAAGTGATAATAAGTATAGGCCTTATTTTCCCCCCATTTCCATTGATCAAATATTGTCTATGAATCTCAATGAGAAGATTAAACCAGTTGTTAAAGTTGCACAACTTTCCTGAGCAGGCCAAACACACTCATCCACATTTCGGCAATGATACTTCGAAAGCTAGATAGCCACTTTGTTATTTATGCCTTCAGTCAAGCTGCATGGTTGATATTGGATTTCCTAATATAATAAGCATTGAAAAAGATTACCACACTCTCTGAAACTTAATGGTTGACTTACAGCTTTTCTGTGTCTCCTCTTTGGCATCTCTTTCCAGTTCAAACTGAGGGAAAAACTTGACTTGTGGTTCAGACTGTCAACAGAACAGAGATTGTTTGAACTTGTTTCTTACGTTTACAAAATGTACTGTTTGGAGACATAATTGGAACAGATCAACATGCTCTCTTTTCACTCAGTTCTATACCTGGAAAATAACAACTTTGCCATCATCAACTTGGAGGTAGAACGTCCACGTGGAAGTGATGAAGCTGTGAGCCTGGCTCATCATATCATCCCAGAAGCCTCTCACCAGAGTCAGGGGGTACAGGAGGTGAATTTTTGGCATCATTGCGTCCAGCTGCCAAACAGGAACCGTGAGCACACTGATGTTTCTTGGAAGGCATGTGATAAAAAAAATCACTGTAATGTTCTGCATACTTGCTCAAGCCGCTGCTCAGCAAAAGGAAGTTGATTCTGGCAGCCCAGGTTGCATGCATACTGCTCATCTGACTGGGTGTAGGCCTCCCGGCAGGCTAAAGAAATTTAGACAGCGTATCACAACATTATATATACACACACCATAAAATATTGGTTGCAAGGAAACTTCCAGAGAATTGAATGTGACTGAGCAGTGAACTGTTTCTGTGCATGTTCTGGGTTATCACATGGTGACAGGCTTCCGTGTAAAGGCCTTTCAGAGGTGGATTAAATAAGAGAAAAGCTTGGTGAACATCTTACTTGATTCACAATCGGATTTCGTTTGATTCAAATCTTGACTGTCACGAACAAACTGACAAATGGAGAACAGACGGCAGCCTCGCTGACAGGCGTACAGTTCCTCCTCCTGTAAAACACACAGGACCAGTTGAATGTCTCGACAAACAAATGCATTCAGTCACAACAACGCAGTTTCGACTGTGAAATAAATGTCACACGCTGCCTCCCACTCGCACATTATACCAATGTAGGCGTTGTAATACGTATAAATGAGCAGGCCTCGCATTTGCTGAGCGACCTAAATTGCTAGCGTTAGCAGAAATTACTTTCCTATGCGAGATGACAACTACTTACCCGCGGGTACGTGTGCAAACTGTATGTCATCTCACATGACTTGTGACAGGATACGGTGCTCCCCAAAACGCAGTCAAACACGGCCGAAGATGCAAATGCACCCACGAGCAGGACCGAAAGCCCCAAAGTCTGAGCGAGAGTCCTCATTTTCTCTGCCAAAACCTAAACAAACAACACGCTTCTCTTCCTCGTCTTAAATCGCTCTGTTTTCTCGCGGGAACTCGAAAGAACGCGAGAATTTCACCGACTATTTTGTAACGTTCAGGTGCTCTCCGTGAAATTGGTCCATATTTCTAAACTATAACGATCATTGATCAGTGAAGACATTTCATTACTCCTGTTACAAACGCGTGATTTCGTTAATTCTCAGTTGACAAAAATGCAAACCGAAAATGCGATTACTATTTTCCCCTCAAGGTCTGTCTTTTGAATGGAAAAATAAAGACACTTTTTGAGCATGAACAGTCACATGCAGATTTGTATTCAAATTAAGAGAAGTGACACGAGTGAATTGAAGCACGATTATGTAATATGTGTTTATTCAGAACAATATCATTGTATGCACTTCTATGAAAACAACATGTAATATATAGGACATATTTTACATTTGCTTTCACGAGTTTCTTAGCTTTCTTCGTATTTTCGTATTTTTTCTTCGTATTTGATCATTTAAATTTCTTTTGTTGGTTTCAGTCCAAATTACAGCCATATGACCTTTCACTTTATTTTTCTTGGTCAAGGTCTGCAATAAGTACATCCCCTCTTACCTGGTTGCAGATTGTCCCCAACATTGCCTACAGTTGAGATTTCTACTATTTACGTAAAGGCAACAGCACTCAGTTTCAATGAGTACAATTCATCCGATCTATCGACCAGCTATTAGCTCCACTAAACACTTGATTAGTCATAGATGCCATTCCAAAGGCATCTTGTAATTAGTAGGGACAGACGGATGATTTTCTTGAAGCTGGCTATACATTTTATGAGTTGAATTACGAATGCCCGGAAGTGTTTTCAAGATGTTTTCGGTGCTAACTGGTGTTAGCATTGTTATGAGTTAAACGTGAGATGTTGCTGACGAATCCAGGAACTGATATTTTTATTTCAACGTTCTGTCCAAAAATTAGCATTTGTTTCTTTTCCGACAATGGACAAGTTTGTAGTCCGGCTCCCCAAAGGTGAAACGCCCAAAAAATCCAAGAGCGACGAAAAGATTTACAAACAAGCGACTATCGAATCCTTGCGGGTGAGTTTTAATGAAGCGAATCTCTTACAATGATGATTCAGCCTGACTGGTGTCACAGATTCAATAAGTAACTGTGTCGTTGTGTTTATCAGAGGGTGGTCGTTATTGAGGACATCTTGCGGTACAAGTCCATGTTGGAGCTTCCAGAGCAGAGTAAAGAAAACCTCATGAGTGCTCTGACAGAGCTGAGCAAGAAAATCCCCTCCAGAGAGGTGCTGAAGTCCACCAAAATAGGTACATACCAAAAACTGCAATAGTCTGCATGAAAACCCTCGTAACTGATAACAACAGGGAGTCTGATCTTCATCTGAGTCTTATCAGACCAATACACATTATATTACACATCCATGCCATCAGCTTATTAGATGGTGACAGGATTCAAAGAGATGCCATTGGGGCTGACTGTCCACAAATAAATGCAGCAAAAGTTTCTGATGTTTGGGATTTTAAACATTAAAAGCATGTTGTAAATGCAAATTTGCAGTTATATCATAAATGGAATGACAGTCCAAAATATAAACAAATAGATATCTGACAGAATACTACTTGTCTGGTAATACCAAAGCATACTTTTTATTAATCAAGCTTGTTACAATATCCATTTTCTGTTTTTTCCTCTCCACAATTACTGTCACTTTCAAAATGCATCACCCAACAACTGCTAACCTCAGTGAATGGCAGCCTCGCAGCCATTACAGGTTCACCATAACGTAACTTGATTTGAACATTGGTCTTTTTTTCCCCTGCTTCTTGGGAAGGCAGTGCAATGACAGTAGATAATGATGCTCCTGCTGTCACACTTTGCAATGATGAAGTGTAGGTGCTTCTTTGGCATACTCCAGGCATTCATTTGTTGGTATAAGACTTCCTCTGTTGTGTTGTGCGATGGACGCCATGTCTGTTCAGTGTTTAACATGACACCAAATGTTTGTATGTTCTTAGTTTTAGCATGTCATGTTAGTGTTTCGTCACTGATGTAGGTCACTTAACGTTTGCAAGTGTTTCAAAGAGTTTGCATTCTCCTCTTTACCTCTTTTTCACTGTGAAGACAAATGCACTATTGATGTGGAAACCATAACCAAGCTTTGTAGAGTCATTAAAAGTTTTGATGGCATTTCTACGAGCACAGATTGTTCAGCCAAATCACTTTAAACGCACATAGCTATTCAGAGGGGAAACTCGAATTGGCTCACACTGCTTTGTAATGGCAGCATAATAACTCACAAGCACAAACTGCTATCAAAGCTGTATTTATCTCACGAATGCCAGACTAGTCATCAAACAAGCAATATTCAAATGAGTTGAACACATAATGAAAACATCTCTCTCTCTCCTAAGGTCACACTGTCAACAAAATGCGAAAGCATCTGGACCCTGAGGTGAGCTCAATGGCAGCGAAGGTTTACACTGACTGGAGGACATTCATTGAGGAGAATTCCAATAAGCCGGCTATTGAAGTGCGCTCAGACAAACAATCTGAAGGACTCAGGAGCAATGCCAGAAAACTGATGTCTGAAGCTCTGGAGGTGAAGGTGAGGAAAGAGCAGCTCAGTGAAGTTCAGTTCAATGGCGAAGGCCTTTCTGTTCTGCCCAGTGTAACTCTGCCTTTTTGTCAAGTCCATTCCCATCTCGGAAAGAAAAATGCACCTTTTCACACTACAGCTGCCTGGTCAATATTTGACTTGTATCATACTTATTTATAAGTTTTGATATCATGTCATCTTCTTATTTTTGTGTGTGTGATGCACAGGAGGATTCTGGACTCATAGACAACATTGAACGGGAAGTGTTTCATCAGAGTTCCCGGCTGGTCAGCAGTTCATACAGACGGACTGTCAGAGCGCTGGTGTTTGCCTTCAAACACAACCCTGACATCAGGACTCAGGTTAAGGACAGCACAATGGCAGTAAACCAGCTGGTTTCGAAATACAAGAAGTAAAGGAACCCCTTTTTCACTTCTTTTATTCTTGGACATTTTTTGGTTTTTCTGCAAAGACGATACAAAAATACTTTTTGTGGCACATCAGCAGGCTTACACTGTTTTTAACTGCACATAAAGAGTCACAAAGCATATTGTTGGTGGTGATAATGCTTCTGTTTGTATTGGAATCATGTATGGTGTCAATTAAAATTCTGCTGTTTTTATACAATTTGTCTTGATAAAACGTGATTTAAGTCATAACATCCTCTCCATAAATGTCCTTTTTTTGCTGGAAGAGAGCGTCCCAACATATTGGAATATATTCCTAAAGCAGCACCAGCCAAACAATTGCTATTACCATAAGAATGACAGCTAGAACACAGATGCTGATGAAAACAATATCACTGAAGTCATAAGGCTCGGCTTCGGGCTCTCCTGCGACGCCCTTATTGTCGTTGTCACTTTGCTGGGCCTGCTCCTCCAGACGACGCTCCTCGGCAGAAATGATGGACACTGATGCTATCTTCCGCAGGGCGTCACACTGCACCTTATACTCCTGCACATTCTGTTGCTTCCCATCGGAGAAATCAATGTAGAGTTTGTTTACAAGCATTGTGATGTTCCGGTGTTTCTGCAAAAGGATCATTAGATACAATATTGCTAGGAGCAAGACATGAATGTTGACCATAAACTGGTGTATTTACCAGGTAAAACAAGATCAATCCTTGTATATTATTCTGTAAAAGTAAGCAAAACTCCCTTGAGTCACCTGGCTGGCAGTGCCGCAGTTGACAAACTGAGCAAGTATCTTGTATGCGCTGACTGTGAGCTGCGATGCACAGGAGGGGTTTCCCAGGTAGATGCTTTCACGGTCCAGCTGAGGTAGAGACTGCTGGGAGATCAGAATAGTGAATTCTGACCTTGTGCAGCTAATGTTTATGGGCACCACTTGGATCCAGGGGGGTGAAAAAAGACACAAGTTCACACATTGAAACTTTTCTGGACAGCAGAGGAATGAGACACAAACACGCACACAAAAACACAAAAAGTTGTTTCTCCAGATGACAGAGAAAGGGTGAATGGGGTGGCGGAGCACATCATAAACAGACCACTGGACTTTTACGCTGGCTGCCTACAACAGACCTGTATGATCTGACCTGTTCTCCCCCTTTGCTCTCTGCAGACATACAGACTCCTAAAACATCAACAAACAGACTACTAATCAGCTTTTACAAACTCCAAATGACAATTAAGTGTCAAATGTCCCCATCCTCTTTACGTTTAATGTGTATTTTTAATTTTTTTTAATGTACATGTTGATTTTGGTTTGTTTTTCTTTCAAAAATAATGTCTTAACGTTCCTGCTGGTGAAACAACTTCATCGCCTTTGGTTGTAATTACTAACCCATAAAGTGCAGTTTTACAACACACATGACAAGTAAAATTGATTAATGGTGAAAGTGTTTTCCACTCAGGATTGGTTCAGAACATAATACAAGGATGTACCTCCAAGATAGGATGCAGTGAAGCCTCGATGAGCTTCATTCCTGTCTGTACTCAGCACCACCAGCAACTTGTTGCCCTTTGAGATGAGGGACGGAGGTTCGTCCCTCCCACAGAAGCGTCCCAGCATGGTGTCTGCCTGGCTGTCCCCATCATGTACCGCAACGGAGTCGTAGTCACACTCCTCAGACAGACTGTTGCGATCTTCCAGATCCATGATGGGGAAGTAGAGCTTGATGCGGTACCCAGCTGCTAGAGTAATGCTCCAGTGGCAGTTGATGTTGTTTGGGTAAATGTCTGGAAAATGTGGACTGCTGAAGTTGCCGCTCACAGCTGACAGGACTTGTTGACATTCACCTATGAAAGTGAAGTGGATTAATTTTTCAGTTTTACCTGAGAATTTACTTCACAACAGCATGTTCACTTCCATTATTGGCTCCTGGGTTGTTTTTCCTTTAAGGATTTGTGAATTGTTTATGTTATAAACCAATAGTAAATAGTTTTTGCAACCTTTGTTTGCCTGTCTGCAGCACTCTTGTGAAAGTACAAGCTGTATAATAAGTTTCTATCTGATATCTTCAGATACAGACAAGAAAGTGGTATTGATCTTCTCCATCTCTGTTCAAAAGCAAGCATGTGCGTCTCGGAGAACAGTGAACTATTGCTTGTAAACTATGACCTTTTGTGAATTTCCAAAAGACAACATTATTGACAAAATTATCAATACATTTGAGCAGGAAACTTTGTACAGGTGTCCTTTTCCAGCTAAATGTCTGGGTTTTTTCACAGAATGCTCAAGGTTGAATGGAAAGTCCCTGAGCAACTGTCTGAAAAGTTATTGTGGATTGTTTTGCTGCATCCTGAGTTCTTGGTAAATCACTCAAGGACAACCACATTCATGTTTGTGGCAGCAGTGTGAAAACACAGACTGTAAGAGATTGGTAGCCGTAATTCTTCTTTTCACATTGCATCACCAGAAGATTTTGTATCTTTTTGTGTTTTGTAACGCTGTTTCATTTTCTAACATCAATCCAATTCTAGATTCAAGTCTCTAATGTTCAAGGACAATTTATTTTTCCACTTTTTTGTATTGTTCTGCAATTCTTTAATTCTTCCCAGTAAGTGAGTTTTAGGTTGGAAGGTCTATTTTTTATTCTGAAATGTTTGGACTGAATAGGATCTGCTTGAATGTAAGTTTCTTTCAGTTTGACCACATAATATTGCTGAATGTTGAATAACTGTCTTTTTAGCTTGAATTTTCTTAAGTGACCTGTAGATCATTAATGGTGAACTTGTCTAAAAGCACTTGACATGTTCGTGGAAAGAATGGCAAACAGTAGTTTCTTACCTGAGTAATAATAGGCCCTAAACCCCCGCCCCCCAATGTTGAAGTCTGACTTAAAGACCACCAGCAGCTGGTTTGAAGTGGTGACTATGTTGGGGGGTTGATCAGTCCCACAGTATTTGCCAAGGTGACGGTGGGTGACTGTTGGGCCATCAAACAGGGCAACATAGTCAAAATTACAACCCTCGTTGTTTTCCAGCTGGAAGTCCAAGAAGACCAAGGTGACAACACTCATGTTGGACACGTGGATGGCCCATGAGCAGTCAGCATTGTTACTGTACTCCGCAGGGTAGCCCGGGCTGGCAATAACACCGGATAGTCCAGTCAGGACTCCACCGCACATGTCTAGAAAGATGAAGGACAAACTGTGGAGGAGGTAGTTTTTCACTGCTAAACACCACTCAGGTCTCAGGGCAAGACCCCACACTTGTGTTTAAGCAACCAAATAGAGTAACCTCACTTCATCTTTTAATCATGTTGAATAAGCAATAACCAGTGGCAAACATTTCTACACATGCAAACACAACCTCACACAATCACTCTTATGGGTCCTTTTTCTCATTCACTCCAATGTTTCAGTGAGTTTTAGGTCATAAAGTTTCACCTAAAAGCCACGAGTTATAGTAGTGCCTCAAGGCAAGAGAAATTCAGCTCACCATGGCAGTTGGCCAACCAATTGCTGTCATATTGCATCAAATATAACAGGTTACCTTTTCTGTAGCCAACGCTGAAGCCCCTGAAGGCCACATGGCGGTCCGAATGGAAAATGATGGACATGACGTTCCAGGAGGAGGTGAACTGAGGTGGGGAGATGTCGCCACAAAAGGTCCCAAGCAGGTTCCCCTCGTCCTCAGCTATGCCATTGTAAATTTTGATGTAATCATAAGCACAGCTGGCGTGGTACTCCAACTCAAAGTGGTGGAAGGTGAGGAGGACAGAGGAGCCCTCTGCCACTACGATTAGCCAGGAGCAGTCAATGTTGTAGGGATAAAGGCCTGGGAAGTTTGGACTGGAGATATTACCTGATGGAGCAGAAAGGATTCCTCCACATTTGACACCTTGAAATACGACAAAAAGGGAAAAAAAACCCAACAGTTGCTTTGAGCTCTGAGAGAGAAAAGTCACCCAAAAAGATGTGGTTTATACTTTACATATTCATTTTCTTTCTTTCTTGTACAGAGTATGAAAGAATGCTGCAAGCTGACACTGAAAAAATAAGTCACAAAGTTCTGTGTGTGTGCATATTCACCACCTGCAAGAAAAAGCACTCCCATGAAATTTAGGCATCGTTCTATCAGGATAACAAATTGCAACTCACCTTTTTTCGAATCAGCCTTGTCAACGAGCAGTAGTAAATAAATCAGTATAGTCACCCTGAGACTCATGTTGTTATTGTTGATTCGGCTTTTGTCACACTTCAGCTGCAGCACCAGCAAGACGCACAGCAGCAGTGTCAGAGCGCACAGCCTTGAGACATCAGCAGCAGAGCCTGTAGAGGTAATAGGACTTTGAAAAATTCATTCACAGCCCGAATGAGGAACCTGATACCTACCCGGGCCACGCTTTGCCCTAGCCGCTAAATTTTAATGACTGATATCCAATGAGCATGAGTGGCTTGTCAGGACCCTGTTTGCAGAGAGCTTATACATTTTTAATGATGGTCAAACACACATACACACATGCTCTCACATTGAACAACAGCCGCAAGTAGATAAAGAGACAGGAAAATAGAGAGACGGCTGTTCACATTTGTCACCAATATAAATGACTTCAATAAAGGGATCTAACAAAGGGAAGCGTCTCAGAGTTACTGATAACACAAAGCTAAAAGAGACACTTTGTACACCTGCACACTGACTTGTATTAGAGCAGCTTCGGCACGCATTTGGATTCGGATGACTCTCAGTATTAAAGATAAAAAGAAAAATAGCTTTTGCTATTTCTGGTGCCTCTGTAAAAATACTTGAGGATGATTTTTTTTTTTGCTGTAGATGGTTTATATTTTAACTGTTAGTCACATTATTTTTGAAATAAACTTGTACGTTTTGCACACAGACTGCTTTTTCTTGTTAAATAAATCCAGGGGAGCATAAAGTAATGGTTAAGAAATACAGCTGAGTTATGAAGTCTGAGCTCATTATTCTGCAACAATAGTGCAGCTGTGCTCATTTAAATTCATTCTTTTTTGATGTTTTATATGAGAAGGTGCAGAGTTTTTGGAGTGTTATTTTAGCTTTGGATTCAGACTTGCAAAGTTTCAAAGAAGGGAGTTTCTGCGGAAGTCAATGAGCTGCACCAGGAATAATGCTCCATGCCATCAACTCACAATGAAAAAAGTCTGGTTTGATTTCAGGCTTGAGACCTCTTTGAAGTTTGCATGTTCTCCCAGTGCTTTTATGGGATTTCTCCTGCTCATTTTAAAACTGCACAGCAAAATGTGCTTTCAACAAATCCTGCAATTTCAATTTAAATAAGAAGTATAGAAATGGAAATAATAAAAAGCATATAATTTGGTTTTTTTGTCCATTTGTGGACAAGAAAGGCTCCAGTCCCTGCACGTTGTAGAATGGGCATGGATGGATGGATAGATGGATGGATTGATGGACGGATGGATGGATGATGTCCCTGTATTGTAAATGAGAAAAGCAAGGTCGCTTCTCTCTCAAAAAAACCCCCACAACCTCCTTTTCAATGCTAATTTTGCTTACACCTTCAGTTTCTGAGAAAGAGGATGCAGAAGCTCTCAGACAGAGATTTTGTAGTATTTACCAAATGTCAATCAAATCCTCTGAGTCATTCCTTCTGTTTTGGCAGTTTTACAGCCCAACAGTGCAGACATATGTAGACAATAATCCTGGCTCAATGGAGTGCATAACAGACAGAGAGATAAAGTACTCCGAGTAAAAGCCTATTCTACAAATAAATGCTTGCTATTCCAGCAGTGCTGTGATGGCAGTGCTTTTAGAGAGAGTATATCTAATGGCTTTGTTGAGCAAGGGGAATACCTTCAGAAACCTGGTAGATGGTGCTGTTACACTATGAAAACATGATGAGAATCAACACTGGGTGGAAAAAAGACCCTTATGCAGAGCTCTGAGCTGAAATAAATAAGAATGTGATTAAAATCAGTCAAGTGTTTTTCACACAGCGGTCCCTGGAACTAAAATGAACTGCCTTGCCTTTGAATTTTAATTCTGTCCTCTCTGAAAGCTTGTCATTGTTCAAGGATGTGGATAGTGGGCAGTCTTTAAATGTGTTTCAGAAAGATATGGTACGTTTGGGCAATTAAGTCACCAAATAACAAATAAACACTGAAGAAACACATCTGGGATGAATGTGAAAGTAGAACTTCAAACAAACATGTAGCTCGTGGCTTTTCAATCTTGGATATTTGCCAAAGTTTCAATGAATAAATTGGGTTCAGAAGCATGAATGCAAGAAACGAGAGAAAAAAAATAAGAGAAACGTTGTTTTTCGAAAACATATGGAACTTGATATGGCAGATTTGGCTGTTTGTTGAAGCAGTGGATGGCAAAGGACAAAGACAAACATTTGACAGACAATCTGCCCCCCAACACACATGCACACGCACATACACACGCACGCACACACACCATTCTCCTCCCAAAAGCCAGCATGTTAAGTATTCAGCTATAAGGACTAGAAGCACTGCGAGGTGCGCTCAAACCTCCAACAACACACCTATTAACCTTTCCTGCTTCAACTTATGGCACACCAGACTCTCTTCATCATGCTGGTTCACTGGATGACCCCCCCCCCCCCCAAATCTAATCAATCGGTTCTTGAACCACCCCTCACCCATGCTGGAGATTCCGTTGAAATCCCTTGATAACTTTTTGATTAGTCCTGTTGACAGACAGACAGGCAAACACTCCCGAAACCATAACCTCTTTGGCGAAGGTAATAACTGCTCATTCTGATGACCGCTCTCAATAACTCCCAGCATGAGGTGAATACATTTGAGTCGCATGATGTGAATAAGTTGATTTTTCTGACATGACTTGCAGCTGGGATACAAAAAAAAAAAAATCTACATATGACGTGCATTCAGTGCAGGGCCAGCATGAGTCCACTTATAATAATTCCCACTGCATGCTGTTTCTTTGTAGATAAAGTCTAAGGATAACTCTGGACCAAGTTATATTGAATGCTGCTTAGATTTACACAGCAGTATTTCAGGTCCTATTTGGGGGAGTTCCCATTGAAGCTGGTTTAAAAGAAATGTTTCACTCTATTCCGAGTAGGCTCTGAATTTTTCTTAATGACATTTATAGCACATGTAGTCATAAAACTGGCAGCAAATGTTTTGCAGGGTTGAACTAGTTTAAAGCAACTGTGCATTGCTTTTGGAGTTTGTATTCCCATGGGGCACTCCTAAAGCCAGGACTGATGCCCCCCCCCCTTTACTTGCAGCTATTTTTGTTAACATTTCTACTTCCTTCACACCAAGGACAATATTGATATGTCATTGCACTGCCAATTCGCAGAGCTTTCAGACTGGATTATAGACCATAATGAGCTCAGCCTCACTCTGTAATTATGAGGGCAATGAAATTTGTTATTTGGGTTAAGGAACAGAAAGAAGGAATTCACTTCCTTTTAGCAAGTGCTGCAACACCATCTTCACTCAACTCCATCAAGTGAATTGACATTTGTTCTGTTGCTGTGAGTTTTTTGTGATTAACACTAATTCAATTGCCCAAATACAGAAAACAGACCAAATGCATTGGGAAAATGACCCAGAAAATACTGAATGCTCTGTAGCAGTTTTTAAAGACTTGCAGAGTCTTTTTATAGTAAAAAAAAAAAACAAAACACATAATGGGCAACAATTACTGGAGCAAATATATCTACATACTAAGGCATATTCTTTAATTGTATGTTTTATTTTATTTTTTGGGTCTTTTTTATTTCAATGTTGCAGTTTTGACAAATCATATAAAATGCTGGTCTATTGCACATCGGTTGTTATACATTTGCAAGCAGCACAGAGATGAGAAGATATATTTCTCACCTACTTTTGTTGCTTGCCTTCTACCTACTTAATGATGTCCACCGTTGGACAAGTTGACAGTAACCAAAAGAATGATGAAACCTACAATTCTGACTCGTGGTTTTAACATAAAGCTATACAGAACGAGCAAGTGTCTATTGAAAACATACGTTACAATACATCCACATAAGTAGTTTTATGGGACTCCTATGATTTACATTAACACTGCAACTTACCCCGAAAACCAACCTCCCTGAATGCACCCCGGCACATCCTCAAACAATTCGCTTCACCGCAACGGTCTCTCTGATCATTATAATATGAGAAAATAGCCTCTTCTCCAGTTAGAATTGCTGATTTAACGAATGACCTCACGTGTTCAACTCTGAAAATACAAATACAATGGCGGCACGTATTATTAGGTGAGTCACAAAACAGACCAATTCCAGATTTCGTTACCGTGATGGGCACGTTCCAATTCTTATGCTGTGAAGCTAAATGGAACGGGACCGGAGTTAGGCTAATTAGCTGCACCTGTTTCCCGTCTGTTTCCCGCCTCTTTCGTGGGGCTGTGAGGAAATTCCCTAGGAGAGTGGGTTGAAACTTCAAGAATATATTGTTGGTTTTATTTTTATTTTTTTATTTTTTTATTTTGTTTGAGCGTCTGCGCTTCACTTCCTCGGCAAAGACTAGCGTGAATAGCAGGAAAACCTGTCGTTATTTGACCCAATAGCTGAAATTCAGCTTTTACCTCAGGTAAGACCCTTATAAGAAACATTTTACAGTTCAATGTTTCCCCCCTTCATTCACTTTATGTTTTTCTGAATTATTTCCTCAATAATGTCCTTTTAGAGCTGAATTGCTGTTGGCAGTGCTGTTGGGAGAGATTTTTCTAGAAGTTTCTTTGATGTCTTGTCCACTCCTGCCAAGTGCTCTTCTAAGGTAAGTGTCTACTGCTTTTGCCAGCTGATGCATACATGCACAACCAGCAACATTTAACATAAATGTGTAAGAGCATTTGTTGCTAGACAGTTGAATAATGTCTCAAATAATTCCACGAATTCACTTGACATAATGTGTAGCCATTGTGGGCCTCAGTTGCCTTTAGGGCAGCCCTGGCTTTGTAGGCACTTAGCAGGTAGGTTGAGTTGCACTTGAGTTAAGCTGTCTTGTGTCTCTTCATTTAATCCTGGACAGACTCAATAATGTCAGAGTCTGTGGGGAGTTGTATGACAACTTGTTCATCTTGTGGATGATGGTGTGTATTTAGAACTGAGACAGTGTGTCTGAGGATTGTGAGACTAAACCTCTGGAGGTTTTTACTGTTGGTGTGCATCTTGAACAAAACGCTTTTTCAGTCTGGCGAAGACAATGTTTTTTCAACAGTTATGACTGTGTTACAATTGTAGTTGCTAATTTACAGTGTCACTACGTTTAGTCTTTCTAAGCTTTAGCTATGTTTTTCCTATGTGAGATGTTTTCTTTTATTGTCTCTCAAATCTGAATTTAGCAGGTATTAAAGAAGATATAGACCAACTTTTAGAGGTTGTGCCAAAGATTTAAATTGTTTCGGTGCTTTATTGTCATCTTAAATCTACAGTTTAAACTTTACATTTTTGTTCGTGATGTTGTTGAGCCTTTTGCCCATTCACAGTTACTCCAATCAGGGGTGACTTCGTTGTAGTAACATTGTTTTTACAAGATATTTTTTTTAGACAGGTTACGCTGAGAGCTTTTCACATCAATACACTCTGAGTTTTTTCTTTCCTGCTTTATCTGTGATACTTCCATTAGCCCAAGAATTGTATAGTATACAGCTTATTGTAGGGACTTTGCTAATATGATAATTTCCTCTTGTATCTGTGTGAATCAGATGCGCTAAATTGTTTACGCTGCTGCCTCGCTGATGTGTTTGGTGCTTGAACACAGCGTGTTGCTGAAGGTATGAGATGATGAAATGTCTTCCAGGAAGACGGTTCTGAGGGATGCGTTTCCTTTTGAAGACTTGTCGGATGCCACAATGCTGTAGAAGTCTTTATAGTACCATGAGAAACGATTATACAACTGTGAAAAATTGTGACAATCATTTCATCCTTTCTGTCTGAATGATTGTTGAGGGAAACAATACAGTTACCTTATACACATTTCAAAGCACCCTGCCAGAGACAATCCTCTGGTGTATGTGAGAGGCCAGCAGGATGAGCTGGCAGGGAGATATGTTCAACTTTTTTTGCTGGATGTCAATGAGAATTTAGCTGGATCCAGCCACATGTGTAAATGCATGATCTAATTGGAAGAAATAATTGTTTTGCATGAAAAGTTTACACAACAGCCAGTGGATCCAGATGAGATTGACTGATGGTGTTGAAAAGGTTCCCGCAAGCCCTGGTGCATTGATAATTGCCCACTGAACCATTTCGGTAGAAAAGGGTTGCAGTGGTTGTCCAACACATATTTTGTGCAAATATGTTTTCTTCTCAATTGCCTCATAAGGAGCTCATTGTGTTTTCACGAGACAATTTCTGTGTGTGTGTGTGTGTGTGTGTGTGTGTGTGTGTGTGTGTGTGTGTGTGTGTGTGTGTGTGTGTGTG